>CAEGAD010028415.1:0-26804 GCA_903067055.1 Poeciliopsis paucimaculata
GGTTTAATTTGGTTTAGTTTGGTTTAGTTTGGTTTAATTTGGTTTAATTTGGTTTAGTTTGGTTTAATTTGGTTTAAATTGGTTTAATTTGGTTTAGTTTGGTTTAATTTGGTTTAATTTTGTTTAGTTTGGTTTAGTTTGGTTTAATTTGGTTTAGTTTGGTTTAGTTTGGTTTAATTTGGTTTAATTTGGTTTAGTTTGGTTTAATTTGGTTTAATTTAGTTTAGTTTGGTTTAGTTTGGTTTAATTTGGTTTAGTTTGGTTTAATTTGGTTTAATTTTGTTTAATTTGGTTTAGTTCGGTTTAGTTTGGTTTAATTTGGTTTAGTTTGGTTGAATTTGGTTTAATTTGGTTTAGTTTGGTTTAATTTGGTTTAATTTGGTTTAATTTTGTTTAGTTTGGTTTAGTTTGGTTTAATTTGGGTTAGTTTGGTTTAATTTGGTTTAATTTAGTTTAGTTTGGTTTAGTTTGGTTTAATTTGGTTTAGTTTGGTTTAGTTTGGTTTAATTTGGTTTAATTTTGTTTAATTTGGTTTAGTTCGGTTTAATTTGGTTTAATTTTGTTTAATTTGGTTTAGTTCGGTTTAATTTGGTTTAGTTTGGTTTAATTTGGTTTAGTTTGGTTTAATTTGGTTTAATTTGGTTTAATTTAGTTTAATTTAGTTAATTTTGTTTAGTTTTGTTTAATTTAGTTTAATTTGGTTTAGTTTGGTTTAATTTGGTTTAGTTTGGTTTAATTTGGTTTAATTTAGTTTAATTTAGTTTAATTTTGTTTAGTTTTGTTTAATTTAGTTTAATTTTGTTTAGTTTGGTTTAATTTGGTTTAATTTGGTTTAATTTTGTTTAGTTTGGTTTAGTTTGGTTTAATTTGGGTTAGTTTGGTTTAATTTGGTTTAATTTAGTTTAGTTTGGTTTAGTTTGGTTTAATTTGGTTTAATTTGGTTTAGTTTGGTTTAATTTGGTTTAGTTTGGTTTAGTTTGGTTTAATTTGGTTTAATTTGGTTTAGTTTGGTTTAATTTGGTTTAATTTTGTTTAGTTTGGTTTAATTTGGTTTAGTTTGGTTTAGTTTGGTTTAATTTGGTTTAATTTGGTTTAGTTTGGTTTAATTTGGTTTAATTTTGTTTAGTTTGGTTTAGTTCGGTTTAATTTGGTTTAGTTTGGTTTAATTTGGTTTAGTTTGGCTTATCCAGGTTGCTGCTGCTGCAGATTTCTGTCTCAGTTCAGATTATTAAACTCGTCAAGCTTTAACTTGCAGAGCTGATTGGTTGTCTCGACCCAAATGGTTATAATGAGGAGGAAGTGACATCATAGATGTTTGTTATGTATTATGAAACTTTATTCACATCAATCTCTCTTTCTCTCGAGATTGGCTGTTCCACCTCCCCGCCCACCCATCCTGTGACATCATCAATATGTCATCAAAAATCAACATTTCTTTGGAGAACCCGTACGGTCAGGTGACTATCCCTCGGGCTAAGCTCCGCCCCTCAGATGATGCAACAGTGATAGCCAATCCGGTGGCTCTGAACAGCGAGAACCCGTACGCCCAGAAGGGCTCAGCCCCGCCCCCCTACACCGTGACGGAGGAAGAGGAGGAGGAAGAGGCGGCGCGGTGCCCCGCCTGCTGCTACCGCTGCTGCAGGAGGAAGTGATGTCACCGTGGAAAGAGGACTTGATACATCTCCAGAACCAACAGAACCCCAACAGAAACTGAACAGAACCCGCCCATGAACAGCTTCAGGACATCAAAAGTTGTTCAAACTCTGAGAAATGAGATTTAAATGTTTGGTTTTTATATTTTTAGATTTATTTAGCTTTAATTCCTTCAAAAAGTCAAGATGGCTGCCTTTCTGCCATTGCCATGACAACTCCACCTGCAGACAGAAGACTTTGTTTTACAGCTTTAAATCATTTTCACATATTAAATATAAATCAGACCCTGCTTAATGATTTTATATTTAATCAAAGTTCAGAAAATGTTTAGAATTTTATTTTAAACAAAAAGATTTTGATCGGATTTTTGTTCCATCAGCAGGAAAACGAAGCGAGTCATGTTCATGTCCATAACCACGCAGAGATTATGGCTGTGAAACAAAGATTTTATAAATGCTACTTCATTTTTCTTTTGCTGAGATGTTTCTGTTTTATTTCTGGATCCAGGAAAAATGTTTCTCCATGAAGTATTTCTGTTTTCTGCACCATAACTTTCAATATGAATAAAGCTGCAGCGAGTTGAAGATGAAGAACAAATAAAAACATTTGCTTTTCTTTTTATGTCCCTTTTATGTCTAAAAACACAAACAGAAAACTCCTTCAGCCCAGCAGGGGGCGCCGTTCTACCCACCCATTCTGTGGGTAGAGCAATCGCCTTGTGACCAGAAGGTTGTGGGTTTGATTCCATCCATTCATTTATATGAATGGGTGAATGTGACTGAATGAATGTGAGTTATTATATATGGCTATAAATATGAGTTATTTAGTTCAGTTGGCTTACATTCCTGCAAAACAGGAAAGGATACTTTCAAAATAAAACAGGAAATCAGATTTAAATCCTCAAGAAATCAGACAGGAGAGAAGAAGTTCAGAAAAAAAATCAAGCCGACGAACAAGACAAGACGACTCAGTAGAACCCAGTACAGGAGGTTCTGATGGTTCTGATGGTCTGAACTGGGCTGGATGTGTTTCAGCCTACTTCATGCTGCCAGACAGGTTCTTTCTTGGACCGGTTCTGGTTCTGCAGACTTAATGGAAAAAGAGAAACTGAAATCAATGGTTAGTGACAATTATTATTCGGGGTGTACAAACTTTCTGATTGGTTTTAATTTATTTAATCATCTAGTTTTTTATTTCCTCTGATTAATTTGAGCTTTTTATTTAATGTCTGAAACACAAAGAAACTCGTCAGTCTGCTGCGACGGTTCTGGACCAGTAAGAGGTCCAAACCCATCAATGCTCTGACTGGGAAAGTGACCAGTGAGCCCAGCAGGTCCTGACCCGGTAACCAGTACGGTCCTCATCATCTCCATGACAACAGTGGTCTGTGCGGAGGGCGGAGCCGACACCAGAAACCTGAACCTGAATCCACTTTCTATTGGCTGATCTGGTTCCAGGAACCTGTATTGATCAGCGGGTGATTATCAGGATCTTTAGTTTTGTGCTTCTATATTGATCTGAACCTCTCTCAGGTTATTATTATTGACGAGAATTGATTGCAGTCGATGTTATACATGTGTGGATTTTGTTTCAGGTCAGGTTTCACCTGGTTGGTGAATTATTGATGGAGGCGAGTCTCTCTCTGGGAAACGATCAAAGCCAACAGAAGAGTGAACAGGAGGTGGAAAAACGGAGAGAAGAAATAAACGAAACAAGAATAAAGGCTGGAAGAGAAACAGAAAAAATAGAAAGAGGACAGAAGAGCAGATAAACATGGAACGATGAAGACCGAGGAGGAAGAGGAGGAATACGACAAACCCAGGTGAGTTTCTGTCTGACCAATCAGAACACAGGGAGGAAAATCATTTCATCCAATTGAAAACAATAAGAAAACCTTTTTATTTTCGTTAACAAAAACCCCAAACTGATAATAATCATGGTAAAAAGACATTTTTAGATCCAGCATGTTGTTCCCAGTCTGATCCCAGTCTGTTCCCAGTCTGATCTCTGTATGTTCCCAGTCTGATCCCAGTCTGATCCCTGTATGTTCCCTGTGTGTTCCCAGTCTGATCCCAGTCTGTTCCCAGTCTGATCCATGTATGTTCCCTGTGTGTTCCCAGTCTGATCCCAGTCTGTTCCCAGTCTGATCCCAGTCTGTTCCCAGTCTGATCCCAGTCTGATCCCTGTCTGTTCCCTGTCTGATCCCACTCTGTTCCCAGTCTGATCCCTGTATGTTCCCAGTCTTCCCAGTCTGATCCCTGTATGTTCCCAGTCTGTTCCCAGTCTGATCCCAGTCTGTTCCCAGTCTGATCCCAGTCTGATCCCAGTCTGTTCCCTGTCTGATCCCACTCTGTTCCCAGTCTGATCCCACTCTGTTCCCAGTCTTCCCAGTCTGTTCCCTGTCTGATCCCAGTCTGTTCCCAGTCTGATCCCAGTCTGATCCCACTCTGTTCCCAGTCTGATCCCAGTCTGATCCCCGTCTGATCCCAGTCTGATCCCAGTCTGTTCCCAGTCTGTTCCCAGTCTGATCCCCGTCTGATCCCAGTCTGATCCCAGTCTGTTCCCAGTCTGATCCCCAGTCTGATCCCAGTCTGTTCCCAGTCTGATCCCTGTCTGTTCCCAGTCTTCCCAGTCTGATCCCAGTCTGATCCCAGTCTGATCCCCGTCTGATCCCTGTCTGTTCCCAGTCTTCCCAGTCTGATCCCTGTATGTTCCCAGTCTGTTCCCAGTCTTCCCAGTCTGATCTCTGTATGTTCCCTGTCTGTTCCCAGTCTGATCCCAGTCTGATCCCAGTCTGATCCCAGTCTGATCCCTGTCTGTTCCCAGTCTGTTCCCAGTTTGATCCCTGTCTGTTCCCTGTCTGTTCCCAGTCTGATCCCTGTCTGTTCCCAGTCTGTTCCCAGTCTGATCCCAGTCTGTTCCCAGTCTGATCCCAGTCTGTTCCCAGTCTGATCCCAGTCTGTTCTCAGTCTTCCCAGTCTGTTCCCAGTCTGATCCCAGTCTGTTCTCAGTCTTCCCAGTCTGTTCCCAGTCTGTTCCCCGTCTGATCCCAGTCTGTTCCCTGTCTGTTCCCAGTCTTCACAGTCTGATCCCCATCTGATCCCAGTCTGTTCCCAGTCTGATCCCAGTCTGTTCCCAGTTTGATCCCTGTCTGTTCCCAGTCTGTTCCCAGTTTGATCCCTGTCTGTTCCCAGTCTGTTCGTATTTTATGTTGTACCAACCGTATTTCCTGATTGGATGAAGAACACCAGTTCTCCCAGTTCCTCACTCAGCATGTCTTGAATCCAGCTTGCTGTGCATCAGAACCAGAACCAAACATGGAGAAGCAGCATTCAGCTTCTATGCACCACAGATGTGGAACAAACGCCCAGAAAACTGCAAACCAGCCGAAACCCTGATCCCCTTTAAACCATGAATGAATCCTTCATAAACATTTTGATCTCTGTGGATTCTGGCTGAATGTAAAGTTTATTTTCTAACTTTCTGCTGAAACGTTTCCATAAATCTGATCCCGACAGGGAAAATGATTCATGAAGATGAAGAGGAGGATGATGATCCCCTGCCCCCCCCTCCCTGCTCCTCTGTTGCCATGGAAACGGCGATGTCGCGCAGGAGGCCGGACCTGGTCTGCATCGTGTGTTTCGGCAGCTACGACTTGCTGACGCGGTTGCCACGGCGACTCCACTGTGGCCACGCCTTCTGCCAGGCGTGTCTGAAGAGACTGGACACAGTGATCAACGAGCAGGTGAGGTCAAGAGATCAGGAGGTCAAGAGGAGGGCTGTTTCCCAACACTGAGAGGGTCCAGGTTCTGGTTTTGGTCCAGAGCTCGGGTTCTTTAGTGCTGAATCTTCACTGAAGTCATGAGTTCTGTTGGGAACCTGACAGGGTCAAAGGTCACTACAGGACGGGTCTGACCTTCCTCACAGGACGGGTCGACGCTAAAGGGGCTCCTCTTCCTCCTCCTCTTCCTCAGGCGTGGATCCCGTGTCCCCAGTGCCGGCAGAACACGCCGCGGCCGCGCGGCGGCGCCGCCGGTCTGGACCTGGACCTGGCGTCCTTCCTGGCGGTGAAGGCCCAGCAGACCTTCATCTCCAGCTCCTCTTCCTCGCGAAGCCCCGCCCCCGGCGACGGGAAGCTTTGGCTGGGGAAGGAAGCTGCCGACGACGGCTGGCGGCACGGAGGCCTGGCGGAGCCGCGCTTCCATCGCTACGGCGACTGCTGCCCGGCGCCGTCCTTCTGGCGCTGCTGCTGGTTCTGCTGCCACGGGCGAGGCTGACAGAACGGACCGGAACCGACCTGGCTCTGGATGAGGCCCAGTTCTGATGTGCATCCTAGATTTCCTGGTTCTCCATCAGTTCTGTATCAGAACCGGGTCGGGTCCGGGTCGCCGTGAAAAATAATTAGAGCTTTGAAATATTTTGTGTTCAGAAACATCAAATAAAAGCTTTAAAGATTTTGGTCTTCGATCTCATTGATCTCACCTGCAAGTTATTTAAAAAATCCTTTGTTACCCTGGAGACTCAAAAAGCAGATCTGATCCGAACCGGTATCACTCTGAGGTCCAGCGGATCCATCGGAACTAACCAGGATAAAATCCCAGATCAGCTGCAAGTCCTGGCACCGCTGGTGCAGAACCCAGACTGGACCCAAACTGGAACCAGACTGGACTTAAACTGGAACCAGACTGGACCCAAACTGGAACCAGACTGGACTTAAACTGGAACCAGACTGGACTTAAACTGGAACCAGACAGGAAATAAACTGGACCCAAACTGGAACCAGACAGGAACCAAACTGGACCCAAACTGGAACCAGACTGGACTTAAACTGGAACCAGACAGGAACCAGACTGGACCCAAACTGGAACCAGACTGGACCCAAACTGGAACCAGACAGGAAATAAACTGGACCCAAACTGGAACCAGACTGGACCCAAACTGGAACCAGACAGGAAATAAACTGGACCCAAACTGGAACCAGACTGGACCCAAACTGGAACCAGACAGGAAATAAACTGGACCCAAACTGGAACCAGACAGGAACCAAACTGGACCCAAACTGGAACCAGACTGGACTTAAACTGGAACCAGACAGGACCCAAACTGGAACCAGACTGGACTTAAACTGGAACCAGACTGGACCCAAACTGGAACCAGACTGGACTTAAACTGGAACCAGACTGGACCCAAACTGGAACCAGACAGGACCCAAACTGGAACCAGACTGGACTTAAACTGGAACCAGACTGGACCCAAACTGGAACCAGACTGGACCCAAACTGAAACCAGACTGGACTTAAACTGGAACCAAACTGGAACCAGACTGGAACCAGACTGGACCCAAACTGAAACCAGACTGGACTTAAACTGGAACCAGACTGGACCCAAACTGGAACCAGACTGGACTTAAACTGGACCCAAACTGGAACCAGACTGGACTTAAACTGGAACCGGACTGGACACAAATTGTCTCTATGAGCAAACATAACAGGTTTTTCTGTTTGATTCAAACCCAAAGCTGCTCAAAGTAGAAATTTATTCTTTACACATAATTTACAAAAATAAACAAACTGACAGTTTACGGCTCTCAGCCAATCATGACCTCACTGATGATGTCACAGTGCTGTCTACCAATGCGAAGTTCAACGTTTGGCCACAGGTGGCAGTGTGGAGCAGACAGTGCTTAGGCACAAAGCACTCTGGGAATTTGAGTCCGTATCTTTCTGTCCGTCCTGCTCCAAGCTCTGCCCTCAGAGTCTCCAGCCAATAACAATGCGCTGTGGACTCTGGCCGTCGGCCAATCAGAAGCTGCCGAGGGCTTCCCCCATCCTGATTTGCTGTCCTGGCTGCAGGTCAAAGGTGAAGTCTGCCGGCGCCTCAAACAGCAGGACGATGGTGGAGCCCAGGTTGAACTCGCCCACAGGCTCGCCTTTACGCAAGGCCACACCCCCTTCGCAGGCCTTGACCTGGTCGCTCGCGGCAACGTAGCTGCGGTCTTGGAACGAACCTTTGCTGTAGCGAGGAGCGTTGGTCCGCAGTTCCTGACGAAGGAAAGAGAGCGGGTCAGATCAGGGGCCTCATGTCTAAAGCAGCGAGCGCAGAAAAATGAACTTTGCATCAAAGTGTGCATAAATATATGCACACTTTTTCTCTGGTGTGAAAATGTGATTATGAAGGGTCATTTCTTCCATTTCTTTAGATTCACTTTTATTTATGTAAAGATATATTTTAAAATAAAATCCTCCTTTCATTAATTTCTTAAGCACAAAACTAAACAAAGACCATTCAGCGTGTCAGTTGTAGAGTCACATGACCAGCCGTACATGCTGCTGCTCACCACTAGGAGACGCTGTCCAACGCTGCTGCAGGCGTGCGATTGTGGATCAAAACGTTCTACTGATTACACGGTTTGACAAGTGGGAACTAGTGAGTGTTATAGTTTTGTTTGTAAGCTAGCATGCTAGCGCTAGCTGCTGGTTATTGTTTGGGCTCAGTCAGTGTAAGCCAAGGATCCTCGAGGGCTTGCAGCTCTCAGACGTCTCTCAGGTTCAACAAACTTGAATCCAACAGCTGAATCACCTTCAGTCCGGTTCTCCAGAGTCCTGCTAATGACCTCATTATTTGACTCAGGTGGCTGAAGTAGAGACACATCTAAAAGTTTCAGGAGACCCTCCAAGCCTGGAGTTAACTAACCTGATCTGAGTATGTTTTATCATCTTCATGAAGCATTTCAATTGAAAAAATATAAACTCATAGTGATGAGAAGAAAGAACATGTACATGTATTGATAAAACCCAGGCTTGATCAATGGTTTTACACAGGCCAGGTTCCTGTTCCAGATCCAGGGTTCTGATTGCCTGCTGCCAAGTGGACCAGAGTGGCGAGCCAAGCCACACAGCAAATCAAGAGAAACATCACATCCTGTCAATTCTTTCCCACCTGGTAGGAGCTACAGCCAAACCTTCATCTTCACTCTGGACCGGACCCTTTTTCCATCATTTCTCTCACCCCCATCAAGGATCTGAACTGGTTAAATTTCTTGGATAAAGGGAAAAAACATCTTGGATTTTATTAACTATTTTGAACAACTTGTCTGTATATTTTGTAATATTATTACATTTGACTAGTTTTGCACTATTTTGTTGTCTGTGTTTTTACTGACTCCCTCCAGCAGTCGAACCAAAGATTTTTTCTGATTTCATTAATTCACCCAGTCATTTTAATATTCATATAAATAATATATGTTAAATGCAGCAGTAACGCAAACTTTTTCTGTGGACAATAAACTAAAAAGATTCAAAATCCATAAATCCACTGAAATTTTACGACATTTAGTTGTTTAGACCAGGAATCATAAACCCGATGATTTTATGATTTTAAAATTTCAATGATGAAACTGAACCGATTTATCCTCAGACAATAAACTAACTAAATAAATCAAATAAAATAAAGGATGTGAAAACCTCACAACACTGTAAATAATAATTTAGCTCAGTTTGTCTCATAAAGACAAAACGATTCGTCTGAATTGATCTATGGCTCATTTATTCTCACTGAATAGAAACTGATCAATAGGTTTGATTACTGAAGATGATCAGGTGTGTTTAATCTCAGGTATATCAGTAGCTGCATCAAGGTGAGTCGCTACCTGAGGATGTTTGGCTCTGATGGAGAACATGGAGCCATTGATCAGAGATCATATTGATCTGCTGGTTTATTGGCGTTTAGATGAATCCAGACTCTGAGCAGGACTTAAAGCCGGTACCGGTACCGGTCCAGTTGGCCCGCCTTGTGGACAGAAAGCATCTCTCCTCTGTAAATGTAACTTGTGCTCTGCTTCCTGAATTTAGGATAAACATTTAAATCAGGCTGACGGTTCTGCTGCTCCAACAACGCTCTGCACTGGAGATCTGATCATTTATTTATTTGGATTGTTTTTATTTTTGTGAGGTGACCTTATGTGCCCTGAAAGCATCTTTTAAATAAAATAATTATTTGATAGGATTAAATAAAAAACTTACATAAGCACTAATCATCATATTTGAGGACTGTAAGATTCTCTGTTTCTGGAGTGTTTCTGGAGTGTGCTTTGTGTGAGATGTCTGCAGGAAGCAGTGAGCGGATACCAGCTAGCCTGCAGCCAGGGTGAGAACGGTCATAGTTTCTGACCCAGAGAGAGACGGGAACTGCACTTGGGTCCAGGCCCGTCACGATAACAAACAACGTTGGGCGTTCTAAGATTGTCGCTTGCGATTTCATAACTACGGCGGCCCTGAGGTGCAAACCACTTCAGCAAATTGAAAGTACAATTACTAATGACAAAAGTACTACAACATGAACAAAAGAATGTAAAAAAAAAAAAAAAAAAGCCTGAAATGAATTTAGGTGATGATGTGCTGATTGTCCTAATCCAATCTTACATTTTATACATCGAGTTGGGGAGGACAGGATGATGTGTAACCGATCATCCTGTAGCGTGTGGTGTGTTACGGTAGGTCGTCGTTGCCGCTCCGATCTAAATCAGGGTTTTCCCCAACTGTTAACGCAGCCAGTTGAATGTGACAGGTAGCTAATCAGAAGGCACAGATTCTCCTCCTGCTTTCTGAGGGGAAAGAAAGCGGCGTGTCAAACAACTGACACGGCGCTATGGAGACGATATGTGGAAACAACATTAATGTTTATTCAACATTTCATGCAAAGTAAATAGAAATGACAAGAGGAGGAGTTGGAGCGAAATCTCTACCGCATTTGATAAACCCGGTAACTTTTCAGCTGTTCTTTGTTAACGTGACATACATGGGTTATAATGATTTTCATTCAGTCAGGACTTTACGTTGACGCTAGCCACGTGCGTTACAGGTAGATTGTAGTAAAGCGTTGATTAATGCTTGTTTTTAGTTAACTGGACTTGTAGCCATTATTTTGTGCCCATTGCTGGACACCACACGGCCCGATCGAACCGTTATACCTAGGATTTCTGTGGGCTAATGTGTCTCGGGTTGTGAAAATGGGCCAACAGCTGTAAGATTGTGTAGCGCGCTGGGACTTACACTAAGGAAATGAGGAAGGGAGGGTCAGTGAAAGCACTGCAGTAGAGCCTTTTTTAATTCAGTGCCATCAACAGAAAGAGAAAAAGGCCAGAAGAAACGTTAAAGCCGATCATTAAAATCAGGTCGATAGTTTTAATTTATCGTTCGATTAATTGATTTATTGTTTATTGCCACAGGCCTACTTGAGGCCACAGCAGCATAGAGACTAGGAAACTTCATTGTAATAGAAATGACTGTATTTGCAGCTGGGTTTTCTGTTTTGCCTCTCCCTCTAGCAGATGTTTAACATATCTGTAACTAAGGGACTGCCCTAAAAAAATAGACTGTAATGCGGAAGAACAAGTGGGTTTGGAAGACTGACATGGAGAAGTCTTCTTTGACCCGCTCTCCGCTCTCTTGAGTGTACAAATCTTGAATTGTCTTTCTTCTGTTTTCAAGTGTCTGAGAATGTCCGAGTGAAAAAACCTGACATTATTATTATAAATACTAAGATATAACTAGATATAACTCAACGCTAAGAAGAGTTAGCTACCTGACCGGACCAAACTGGACTGGACCAGACCGGTCCAAAGCGAAGTTGTCCGTCGGATCAAGGTTCGCTTTTTTAGTCCAATTAGCAGTCAGACCTGGAGTTGGATTAATGCGGATTAAACTGGGCTGGAGTGAACATACATTTAGGATCCGAGGCACGGATAAAGTTCCTGGACTTGCTGCGGTTCTGGTTCTGATCTGACATTTTATCCTCGTTTAGCTGTTTTATCCCTCAATCTTCTGAACTAAACGTGGCTCTTGTAGCATTCTGATTGGCCGCTGCTTGCCAAGAGCCCGCCTCCAGTAGGAACCGGCTCTTCCCTCTGATCCTTCAGTGGGACCCATCTGGGTTCCGGTGGACCCAGACTCACCTGGCCAGCCAGACCTCGGACGGGAACTCACCTGGTCAAAGTAGACCCTGATGGACCCCACGTTGGTGGCGCCCACCGCCGTGAGGGAGAAGAATCCGTGCCGCCATTGGCCGCTGAGCACCACGCGCTCGTTGAGGCAGAACAGCTCCTTGACCCAACGGGCCACGCCCGGGTTCACAGACATCAGCGAGCCTGGCGGTGACATGGAGCGGTGAGCGCCAGCACAGTGACGGCCCGCTCGTCGCCGTGCCAACACTCACCTGGGAAGTGGCGACGCAGCTCCACCCTCCAGTCGGCCGGCGAGTGAAAACAGTGGTAGTCGCCCGGCGCCAGGTAGACGACCACGTGGAACAGGGCGCGGTCCGGAGACGACAGCAGTCGGTCCTGGAAGGACCCCGGCTCTGAAACGAAACCGCACAGGTCAGAATCCAATGGAACCGGAGTTCTGCTGGGTCGGTGCCGCTCACCCGGGCTCGGCCTGCTGGGCGGTCCCAGGAAGTTCTCCAGGCTGTAGGTCACGCCCTTCACCTGTTCCACTTGCGAGTTCTGGACCCGCCCAAAATGGAGGATCCTGCCGTCAGCCGGCGATGTCTGCAAACAGAACCAGAACCCAGTGACCCAACAGAATTAGAACCAGGTGGTCACCCAATGGTACCAGAACCAAAGAGTTCTGATGGTTCTTCCCTCCGCACTGAGGCGGTTCAGATGAAAACCCAAATTCATTTGCTTGTCCCATCAGAGAGTGGACATAAGGTTCTGGTTCCGGAGGGAGGAGCTTACCAGGCAGGAAGCGGCACAGACGGGTCGGACCGCGGGTTTGAGGCGGCGGCGGAAGAACTCGCCCAGGTTCTTATAGTGATGCAGGTCCTCCACTGCCGCCTCCTGGTGGACAAAGAGAGGAACAACATCGTCAGAGGAGTCGGTACCGCTCTGGTTCTGGTTCTGGTTCTTGTCCAGACCTGCATGTTCACCCCGAATGTCCAAATATAGAGGGAATAGATGGGTTTGCGGAGCCAGGTGGGTAGGTCTAGTCCGTTGAGCCGGCCCCAGGCCCGGGACACAAAGCGGGTCGGGAAGGTCCGGTAAAGCGCCACCTGCGGATCCAAACAGAAACTACAGCATCACTGGGCGCCGGGCTGGTTCCGGTTCCCTCGGATCACAGAGTAGCAGGAAGAAATACAACAGGGTGTACATATATGGTCGCTCCTCTCCCTTTTTCTCATCATCCAATCAGAAGCCCTATCAGAGCCGCTCTTACCCGATTGGCCAGCGGCCGCAGGGCATTGACAGACAGGAAGAAACCGAGGAAAGCAATTGGCCGGCGGTGCCAGGGGGCGGGGCGACAGACACCACTACTGAGCGCGCTCAGACGGTGACGCAGAGCCAAACGAGGCACCCGGAGCCTGACAGGAAGGGGCGGAGCATAAAGAAAAGGGGCGGAGACAAGATGGTCAGCTGACAGGAAGACAATCTGAAAACTAAACCAGTCAGAAACAGGTGTGGAGTGGGCGGGGCTTCAACGAGCGGCAGCGAGCACCAGGAGGCGGAGGATCAGGAGGGTCAAAGGTCAGCACAGGAGGAGTCTGTATGTAGGCAGCTAGCTAACCAGCCCCTAACCTAATCTAAACCTCCAGGTCCTGCTTGGTACTGGTTCCGGCCGGACCAGATGAAGGACTCTGAAGCAGGGACCCATCCAGAACCAGTAGAACCGGGCCAGTGGCTGGATAACTGGGTCAGCAGGCTTCCAGCGGATCAGATGCCGTCTCCATGGCGACCTGTAATCTGCTCTAATCTGGCTTCATCACCTGATAATCTCTCTCTCTCTCCGGGTCGGGTCCAGAACCACTGACGGCTCTCCCAGACTGAACGTAACGGTTCTGCTGGCAGAGCGGATCTGGTTCCTGATCCGGGTCGGATCAGTAGGTTTCTGAAGTAAAGAAATGATTACAGGTTCTGGTGCCTGAGCCAGGTTCTACGGAAGCTGGAGCGGACCTCAGCGTGCAGCTGGATCGGATCAGAGGCAGGCAGCAGCTACGGGTCAGAGGTCAGGCCCAGGCTGGTTCTGAAGGGTTCCTCTCTCCCACCTGAAAGGTCCGGCAGCTCCGCTCCTTCCGCCCACTCCCCCGCCGCCGCCCTCGCCCCGCCACCGCCTCACCTGCCGTAGGGGGCCCCGGTCGGGCCGCGGCGGCCTGCAGAACCTCACCATGAGCGCGTGGGTCGGACCGGCGCCGGGAGCTGAGCGGGCCGGCGGCACATGGCAAGTGAGGCTGAGCCGCAGCGTCAGCAGAGGAAGAGGAGAAAGAGGAGAAGGCAGCTGGGGTTAAGGCGGCTAGGCTCCGCCCACTCTGCCACGCCGCGGTTATTAATAGCACACGGGTCAGAGTCTGTGGTGTGATGGAAAAATCCGGATCGATGCCCACAATTGGTCCTTCAGACTGCTGAGTCATCACTCTGGTGATCAATATGCTGATCAACGATCAGCTGGGAGCTGACCAACCACAGTCTGCTGCTGTAATGCCTGGTTACTGATTGACAAATCACAGCAGGCTATCTGACCAATCAGGAGGCAGGCTGGCTGTAAGGAGAGGTGGCAGGACTGTGTGACATCAGCTTCACCTTTCACCCAGAGAACCAATCACAGTGAGGTCATTCACCTGAGTGATGTCACTGACTTGGCTCCACGGGATTGGTTAACCCTGCCCTGTTACATAAGCGGTTCTGCACGTGCTCAGAAAGAAAGCCAGCAGCTGATTGGTCGGTTGTGAGGAGGCACACCTGCAGGTTCACCCGCAGTCCGAAACATGATCGGGCCCGCTGCTGAAGCAGAAAGTGATGGCGGGGTTTCCTTGGTAACGGCTGCATTATATGAATCGAGTGTTTACAAACATGGTTCTGCTGCTTTAACTTCAATGCTGCCACGGTAACCTGTGTCTCAGTGGGTCAGGTCTCTAAATTAACCGAACCCAGCTTCAAAACTGGGTCAGATCCAATCCAACTGCACAGGACAAAATGAAAAGAGGAAGTGACATCACCTTCTGATGAGGGATTTACAGTCGCCATCATTAGGCCACGCCCTCTTTGTATTTAGGAGGCTTAAGCCCCACCCACTCTGCTATAGGTCTCAGTGGGACCATGCAGCTGAACTAGCTCCGCCCCCTAAAGTGTGTCTTACTTGAGTAGGCGTGGCTAAATGGGGTGCAGCCTCTTCATCCTGTTGGCCCCGCCTTTTGTACTGCTGGTAACCAAGGTAACAGCCTCCTGTGACGATGAGCAGAGTAAACGGCCGGGGTCTGGACAGGGGGCGGAGACCTGCAGAGGCAGAGGAAGCTGATTGGCTGGCAGATCTGATGTCATCATCATTTACCTTCTGCAGGGACTCACCGCTGCTCAGGCTGCGGCTCTGGCTGCAGCGTGGCGACGGCGCCCTGAAACACACAGCGCATTAACGTTCACCATCACATGACCCCAACCTGACCCCAAACGATGGTCACATGACCCCAGCCTGACCCCAGGCTGCTTTATGTGCCGGACTGTCCAGAACCTCAACTGGAACAGCTACACCAGGCTGGACCGGTCCGTCTCGGGTCCGGTCCAGCCTGCCAGCCACGGTACCCGACCCAGCTAAAAGTCGGCCATGTTGGTTCTGTGGTGAAGGTCTGCAGAGAAGAACCACAGTGGCTCTACTGGGTCACAGTACCAGGCCAGGAAAATAAGAAGAACCCCTCCCCCGCATGTTGCTGAACGACCTGAAACTCATTCAGCTTGGCCCCAGCTGCCTTCGACAGAACCAAGCAGAACTGGGCCGGTTCTGGAAGTTCTGCTGGGTTGAGACTGGTCTGACTGAGAATCAGCCATGATGATCAAAGGGCGACAGAACCGGGCCAGACTCCCTTCATGATTACTGGAGAACCGACCGAGGTTTAGCAGTCTCCTGGTACCGGGCCCAGCTGGTACCATCTTCCTAATTTAAAACGATCAGAACATTTTCTGGTCCAGAACGCCCCATAATCACTGGTCCGGTCCTTCGTGGTTCTGTTGGTTTCATTCAGGAACCCTTTGATGTTCTGAGGTTCCGGGTCCATCTGACCCTGTTTCTACCTACAGAACCAGAACCTGGAGAATCCTGATTGGGCTGGCTGGTTCTGGTAGAACCGGACCGGGTCCATATGGGCTGACGAGAAGTCTGTTTCCAATTTAACTTCACACAATACAACTTCCTGTTCCTGTCAGACTAACTTCCGGGCTGCAGGTGTCACCTGCCAGCCGAACCTCCTTGCGTCCGGTCCTCCAGAACCGCATCTCCAGGTTCGGATGTGTCTCTGGTCCATCAGCTGATCCAGGGAACCTTCGGCTCGCTACCTGACGTCATAGCCAGCGTCCCGCTGACGTCAGCGTGTGTTTAAAGCTCAGGTGTTCCAGCTGAATTTACCTGCATTTCCTAAATGCTCCGCTCAACAGCCTCGCTTCGGCTACCGCCATCATCTTCGGAGGATGTGACGTCAGGCTTCTTCTTCTTCCCCTGAAGAGGGTTGCGCAGGCGCAGTGCTGCCTCCCAGAGGTATAAAGGAGAGGAAATGGATCTCCAGATAGATCCGCTCAGAACCCGAAATGAATCAGGACCCAATGACATTAGGTCAGCAGAACCTGGAACCTGGACCGGACTTGAAGAGTAGAACCTCCAGAAAAACTTGTTGGTGGACTGGACCGGATCGGTTCTGTTGGCCCAGTCTGGTTGGACAATACGACTCAACCAGAACCTTTTAGAACCCCCACAACAGTTCTGACAGAACTTCAGTACATCACAATCATCAGAGTAAAAATCAGAACCAGTTCAAACGGACCTTGATAAACCAGCTGGAATGAAACCCGATCTGGTTCCGAACCTGTTCTGGGTCCAGCTTCACTTGCACAAACATCATCCGAACACCAGAAAAAATCCTCAGCAGGTCTTCAGGACCGCTGACCCAGAACATCAGAATCACAGTTAGAACTGCTGCAGAGCCTAGAGGTCATCACCTCATGTGACCCCTGGGTAACATGACCTCTGGGTCGTGTGACGTTAGGCTGGGTTTGGCTTCCTGTGGCTGGAGATTCTGGAGTATTTTGAAGTCCTGATGGAGAAGCTGGACTGAGCCTCCACGGACCTGCCCAGTTCTGTAAGACTGACCAATCACAGCCTGAGCTGCTGGCAGCCGATTGGACAACCGCCGGCAGCTGTCCAATCGGCTGCCAGAAAACGTTTCAGAGAAGAAATTACTTTATTTGTCCAAAAATACAGTTTTCATCAGAAATAAACATCACAGTTCACGAAACTCCAGAGTACCACAGAGTACTGCAGAGTACTACAGGGTACCATAGAGTACCACAGGGTACTACAGAGTACTACAGGGTACCATAGAGTACCACAGGGTACTACAGGGTACCACAGAGTACTGCAGAGTACTACAGGGTACCATAGAGTACCACAGGGTACTACAGAGTACTACAGGGTACCATAGAGTACCACAGGGTACTACAGGGTACCACAGAGTACTGCAGAGTACTACAGGGTACCATAGAGTACCACAGGGTACTACAGAGTACTACAGGGTACCATAGAGTACCACAGGGTACTACAGAGTACTACAGGGTACCACAGAGTACTACAGAGTACTACAGGGTACCACAGGGTACTACAGAGTACCACAGGGTACTACAGGGTACCACAGAGTACTACAGAGTACCACAGAGTACCACAGAGTACTACATGGTACCACAGAGTACTACAGGGTACCACAGAGTATTACAGAGTACCACAGAGTACTACATGGTACCACAGAGTACTACAGGGTACCACAGAGTATTACAGAGTACCACAGAGTACTGCAGAGTACCACAGAGTACCACAAAGTATTACAGAGTACCACAGGATACCCCAGAGTATTACAGAGTACCACAGGGTACCCCAGAGTACCACAGGGTACTACAGGGTACCACAGGGTACGACAGAGTACCACAGAGTACTACAGGGTACCACAGAGTACCTCAGGGTACTACAGAGTACCTCAGGGTACCCCAGAGTACCACAGGGTACGACAGAGTACCACAGAGTACTACAGGGTACCACAGAGTACCTCAGGGTACCACAGAGTACCTCAGGGTACCCCAGAGTACCACAGGGTACGACAGAGTACCACAGGGTACCACAGAGTACCAGAGAGTACTACAGGGTCCCACAGAGTACTACAGAGTACTGCAGGGTACTACAGGGTACTGCAGAGACTGGCAGCTGGATGAGGTTTTGTCCACAGGTGTATCTGTAGAGGGCGGAGCCTCCTGAAGGGGGTGTTGCCTGATCCAAGGCTCAGCCTTCTCAGACACGTCCCCATTCACCCCCTCACACCGTCACCATTGGTGTGTCCATTTAGTCAGCTGTCAGGAAATGATGTCACACGTCCAGGCCCTGCTGAATCAGGAAGTCATCGAGCTCGCTCAGGCGCTCCACCAGCATCACGTCCAGGTCGCTGCCGTCGTCCAGCCCGCTACTGTGGACGTGTCGCCGCACTGCGGCTCGTTTTCTGGGCACCAAAGAAGCAGGAAGACCCGCCCCTGGAGGAAACAGGAAACAGATCAGTGGCTGATGCTGATGAAGAACCAGAGGTGTTCATGGCGCACCTTGGGGCTTCTTCCTCTTCCTCGGCTGAGTGAAGTCAGGGAAGAGGAGGAGCCGGCGACGCTTCTGCTGGCCAATCAGGATCAGCGCTCCATCCTTCTCCCGAGGCTCCTCAAATATGGTTTCCAGGCTCCTGCAGGAAACACACAATGCATGCTGGGAAGCTGTGGGTTGATGATGTTAGCAACAGTTATTAGCCAATCAGGATCTAATGACAGACTGCCCTGATTGTCAGCACCGATTACAGAAAACATCAACACAACAACAGATCCTGTCAGACCTCTGAGGTCCGATACTGGTACCGGTACCTACCTGATGTTGGGCGGGGCCTCGTAGTTCTTGTTGGTGTAGATCTCCTCCAGGCTGAACTCCTTCTTCTTCAACCTGAGGAACACAGGAAGCATCATCATCATCAGCAACCCGAACCGCCCTGAGCTGCTCCTGAGGTCGAGTTCTGACAGGTTCACCAGAACCTTCCACAACCAGATCTATTGGTTCTCTGCTCTGATTGGACAGAAACCAGGAAATTATTCAGCTATGGGAGACAAAGTGGATGCAGATGCTGGTTAAATCCACAAGATTCTGAGGATTCAACCAGGTCAGAACCATCATCACTCTGGAGGAAAATTTGGAAAAATCCTTGAAATTAAACAGGGATTGTGTAAAAAGTGGAACACATGTCAGATATTCAGGAAGTCCAGCTTCCTGAATGTTGGTTCCGATGGCCAGATGGGATGTGGAGATCCAAACCGGACTGATGTGTGAAAGTTATAAAGATCTTCATAATGACAGTTCTCCTCTAAGGCCTGTTGACACAGCGATGCTCTTCAGCTGAACCATAACCTCGTTGCTGGGGTCCAGCCGCTCGTTAAGAAGTGACCTTTCACCTTTCGGCACCCTTTGAAACCAGGTTTCAGATTGGAACTGTCCAGTGACGCTCCAGCAGATGAGCCAAATACTGAGAGCACCATCACAGAACCAACAGCTTATTCTGCGCTTTAACAGCCAGATAACAGAAACAATGGTGGACAGTGTCATATTAAAATAGTAACGCCACCTAGTGGTAGGACAACTACATCTGATGGGAAGTGACTTGGTGACGCAGTGGGAATGGGAAACGTTTCCCCACCATCATCAGAAACACCAGCACTTTCCAGGCAGCAGAATGGCCAAACATGACTAGATGACTTCATCTAATGTCAAACTGAATATTTATGAGGCTTCTATGAGATTCCCAAAACCCATCCGACTAATTTCCTGCTTAAACCTTTTCTGCTTTCTTACCGTTTCGCTTTGGGCAGTCCCATTGGTGTGAGAGGCGTCTCCCGTGGCGACGCACGCCGTATTCTGATCTGCGACACTCGTTTACTGAGCTGGGTCACAAGAACCACCATTATCATCATCATCATCATCATCATCAACATCATTACCGTCATCAACATCATCATCACCTTCACATTTGTGCTATGAAACTCTGAGAGCGCTGCTGATGGGTCACCAGGCAGGGCAGCAGACAGTCCATTGGCTGAACATAAATTTAGTGGCAAGGCTCGTTGCTTTGGTGACCACAGACTCCAGGTATTGTGATTGGACTGCAGCTTGTGATGACCCTGGAGAGAACTTGTAGAGCTGAAACAGAGATAGGTTCACCTGTTAGAGCACACACACACACACACACACACACACACACACACACACACACACACACACGCACACACAGTGTGTTTCAGGTAATCTGTTACCTGGTCATCGGTCTTCTTTTGTAGCTGCGGATGAAACATAAGTTAGTTAGTAAATAAATAGATGAATGATGTAACTTATTCATCAGCTGATTGGTAATAAATCAGGAGAAACGGGAGGAACCAACGAGTCCATCACCATGGTAACAGACCCTGGACGCAGAGCATACAGGAAAATCTGGGGCACGCCGTTTCCAACGGCAACGTCTGGATTAACCTCAGCGCAGCTACACAGCCAGAACGACCTTCTGCTGGCAACTGTAGTGACCCCTAGAGGGACGATGGCGAACTGCTGCCGTTCAGGCCTGAGCAATCGATCCACGTTAAAGCTTTCATGGAGCAGAGGCTGCTGCCTTGCAGAGAGGGAGTCACAGGTTGAAATCTCCACTGCCCTGCCCCTTACCTGTGGTCGCTGTCCAAACTGGGCGGTGCTGTCCAGTCCCTCAGAGGACGCAGAGGACTCCAATAGGCTCCACCCTTCACCCAGTCTAACACCGTCTCCATGGCAACGGCAGACAGGTGCAGCATGGGGGCGGGGTTCTGGAGCCATGGCTGTGGGTGGGTCCAATTGGAGGACAGGTGCGTGATGATGTCAGAGAACGTCCACTTTCTGGGCAACACAGCGAGGCCTTGTGATTGGCCGCAGGTCTGGCCAATCACAGCCGCCTGCAGAGGAAGCAGTGCATGCTGGGAGCTAGGAAAGAAGCAGAGCAGGTCAGAACCGAGTCACCTGGGAGCTCTGCACACCTTCTGAGACCCGGACTCACCGGTAGCCGTTCTTCTTCACCTGCAGGCTGAAGCCCTGCTCTGATTGGCTGACCCTTCGTCTGCGTTTCCTCTGATTAAAGTCATGGAGGATGAGAGGCTCTGCCTCTTCTTCCTCAGGTCCTCCTCTTCCTCTGACGGAGACCGCCATCTGACCCACAAACCTCTCTTCTTCTTCCTCCTCCTCCTCCTCCTCTTCATTCTCTGGAGGAAGAAAGCCTTCATGGCTTCTCCTCCTCTTCCTCACCTCCTCTCCTTTACTGCTCCTCCTACTGTGCTCTGATTGGCTGAAGCTGCAAGAAGGCGTTGGGTTGATACGGTCTGATGTGGAGGGTGACCACGAAGAGGAAGTGATGACATGAGGCAACGATGCAGATGAGGAAGAGAAGGAGCTGCAGGTGAAACTAGGAGGATCTGGTGAGGAAGAAAGCAGGTGAGGTTAGGTGGCTAAGGCAAATGATGAAGGGGGAGGAGCCTCTGGACACCTGGCTCCTCCCCCTTCTCAGCAGGGTCTACCCTAGTGCTCCCCTGTCAGGCCAAGCGTGTGTGTGTGTGTTTTAATTTGCCAGACTGCAAGCGTCTCTTCTGCGGTGAGCGTTTTACTGGCAGGGCAGAATTTTATGGTTTTTATAGTTGATGCATTGAACAGGGAGCGCACCAATCAGACCACTGGCACCTCTGAGCATTGGCTGATTCGCGCGCCGTTGTGGCTCGATCTCTGAAGTTTACATCTTCGCTGATCGCTCACATAGGCTCACTTATATCAACCCCCTGTGAGGATTCATGTTTCTTTGTAGAATGAATCAAAGTAGGAGTCAAACCTAAATCCACCTCGTTTGCTTTGCTGGTGCAGTTCAATGTTCACAGATGCACCTTTACAGGTGCGAACAAAGCATTTTATGCAGCATGTGCATTTACATCTCAACAGAGTTTCTGTTCTGATAAAGTCTGAGTTCACAGTTAGCCGGAACGTTGCGGTTCAGCCCGTGGAGGAGCTTTCGTGACTAGTGCAGCACGCTGGTTTTGTTTTGCGGCGACACAATGCATATGAAATGCTTTGTCTACTTAAAGTCAGGTAGAGTTGCTGCGCAGCGGCGCAGAGATCAGAACAACTCATCCCATGAAGCCCATTTAGCTCATTGTGCAGGGCCGGTCCAATCATAAATTTTGTGAAATCTGGAGACGGGGCCTAGTTTAATTGGCTGAGCTGTAAATTATAATTGTAGTTTACTAAAAGGTATTTATGAACAGCTAAAACTCAAAGATTAAACTGAGCGCGCCAGATTGTTTCTATGCTAACAAAACAATAACTATGAAGATTGTTGTTTTAACTTTTACAAACTTCCCAGCTCGTAAAATCCTACATTTAAATGTTAAACAATTTAAAATCTTTTAATTGATCTATGCTGAAACCATAAAGTCCAATTTAGCAGCATTGATGTTCTCTTAGTTCATTTATGCCTTGGGCCGGTTCTAAATGTGATCAGCATCACACCTTGTTTTTAGATCCACTAAGAGAACATGATTGGAACATTCAGTTTTTATTCCAGACTTCAATTAACAGGCCTGTATCTGTGCAATTTAAAGTCCACAATAACAACATCGACTCTAAACCCTTCAAGTTTTAGGCGAACAGCTGTTCCACTGTATCGCTAATGCTAGATTTTAAAATATGTTATAAAATATGCATATTAACTGAACACAACTTGACAACTTGGATTTAACACAAATGCAAATAATTGATATTTATTTTAATTAGTTGTTTCTAAGATTCTTTAGTGGTTTCTTTAAGTATTGTCTGCAATGTTTTTCAGGAACAGAATTACTCAGTAATATTTTACATTTCCTGTCAACTTAACATCTTTTAATAGAAAACCCTGATGCACCGCCTCAGCGCCCCGACCACCAGGTTTACCTGCAGACATTCTGCTCAGGTGAGTTGTTCTCCAGGCCTGCTGCAGCTGGAGCCAAATGCACTTAAAGTTAAAGGAACATATACAAAATTCACTTTTTTCAATCAGTAATGCGTGTATTAACGCTCAGGAGGCCTCCACAGCCTCTTCTGGTTCATGGCAGTTTTCTCGGGATGTTCCCACAGCAGAGGGGAACGTCCGGTTTTGGAGACCTGAAGGACTAATGTTTCAGGAACCTCCACCAGGATATCAGGAGGGATTTTCTGAAGGACTTGGTCTGATTGAGGGTCAGTTCCTTCTCTATAGAAACGAGGGACAGCGAAGCGCTAAGCTGCTAATAGCGCTAAAGTGACAGCAAAGCTAATTTTAGACATGGCTGCTGTGCTGGGAATAACGTCCTGGCCACCGGTCAGCATTGAGCCTCCTGTTAGCGCTGTGTGCTAGCTGCTAGCTGCCTCCTGGAGGATACAACTGTTCTGCATGCTTTGGCTATAATTATTAGTTTTTGCTAATAATTATTAGCAAAAACTAATGAGACATAATTTTTGTCTCCGGGAACAAAAATGATCCAAATGCATTCAGTGACGTTCCGTTAGCTAACTCCTTCATTATGTCGAGGCTTCATTTAATACATTCATACTGTGGTAGCATTAATATTTGAATAGTTATCCGACATGCATGGACTGTAGTTAAAATAGGCTAAAATAGTTGTAGCCTATTTTACAGGCTACAACTGTAAAATAGTAATACCATCACTGCCATGTGTTTGTGTGAATGCGTGGTTCTGCAGGTTTTCATTCTGCTGCTCCGGGTCAGATTCTGGCTCCAATATGGACAGATGGATGGATGAGTCTTCCCTTGTTCACATCTTTAATAAACGTGGGAATAAAAAGTTTCTCTGCCAGTAGATAATCGTATCGCTGCTATCAAACTACAAAACTGGCCAAACGGGGTGGAGAGGACCGCTCTGCAACCTGGAGGGGGCGGAGTGTGAAACGTCTCATTCACATGTAAAGGGATCCACAATTAGCAGTAACAGCAAACCTTATTTGAGAAATATTTAGCATCCAGTTCTGCCCGTCTCAGCGGCAGCACGTCATTTAGTTTTAGCACGTTAGGGTAACAATCACCTTAGTGCCTTCGTTGGTTCTGCTGGTATAAATGGCTCAAAGTGTTGTGGAGAATTGTCCAGGTCTAACCCTAACCATACAAATGGCGACCACCATGGGTGGAAAATATAACAAAAGATGTACATTTTTGAAGGAATTATCACAAATAGTAATATTTTAGTTTATTAAAAAATACAACATATTTAGGACAACATGTTCAACTATCCTGGATCCCTTTAAACAAAACAACAAGTTTCTGTAAAACGCCTGAGTTCAGGTAAACAAGGAATTCAGACCAAAGCAGTTTAGTTCTACTTTATACAGACCAGAGTTGAAAAGGAAGGATTTAAAGGCATGATGGATCCATTTTAAATCATATTCTGTGCTACAATTGTGACAATAACTCAATATCTACACATGACCTTTCTCAGGTCTCTGATTGGTTATGACTGCAGGACGCAGCCAACCAGTGCGGACCAGACCCAATCAGGGCCAACCAGAGCTAACTAAAGCTAATAGGGGCCAATAAGAGCCAATCAAGGCCAACCATAACCAACTGAGCCAATCAGAACCTACCAGAGCAAACAAGAGCCAATCAGGGCCCCACAAACGGCTTTAACATCTCCAGGTGTATTGAATCCTTTGGTCAGCAGTCATATAAATGTGTGATTTGTATCAGTAAAATGCTCTCAATAACTGCATTAAATCATCTTCAAATTGATCAACGCACCTATAAGGTTTAAACCTTTTAGGGTTTAAACATCATTAATCTGCATTTATCGTAACGATAAAAGAACTTTATTACGATAAACAAGAAACCCTAACCGCCAGCGCCCCATTAACCTCTTTAGTCGCAGGAAATGGACCCACCTCCTCTTCCTCCGTCCTTCCTCCTCTTCCGCCTCTTCCTCTCCAGAGAGTCCATACGGCGGCCAAGTGACGATAAAGCACCTCGTAGGAGGCGACGCACCTCCATGCGGTGAGCCGCCAGGAGGCGGGGCAACAGGGAGGCGCAGGAGCAGCAGGGAGGGGCCGAGGGGGCGGGGCCACCTGCAGGTGAAGAGCTGGAGTTAACAGCTGTACCAGCAGATTCACAAACCAACAAAGAGACAAAATCACCTGCAGGAGCCTCATCCGCATCGACCAATGGGAGATCAGTGGGCAGGGCTTCTGCTGTCAGGCCACGACCCCTGCCATGGGTCTCTGTCAGCGGGCGAGAGAGCATATCAAAGCCTGGAGAGAGAGAAAGACAGAGATGAACTGAGAAAACCTTGAGCATCTTTGATTATTGATCGGTTTCCAATCAGAGGAAACTGGTTCAAAACCTGACATTCTGGGCCGGTTCTGGATGATGGAGGAAGGAAATAATAAAACATGATCAGATGTCACTCAGCCAATCAGAGGCCAGGAGAAACACTGCAGTCTGATTGGTCTAAAGACAGAAAAAAAACAGCAGAACGGTCCAGAACCAGAACCCTTCTGAACCAGAACCTCCTCCGCCTATTCTTGTGAGTCTGGACTGGTTCCAGGAGCAGCATGGACCCGTCTCCATGGAAACCAGACTGGTTGAACTGCAGGCCCTGTCGGGGGGAGGGGTCATCAGGAAGGTCACGGAACCTGAAGGGCGGGTTCTGGTCTCGTGACCCGACACCTGGTTTGATGTAAGGGGAGGAGTGTCCAGGTGTGTCCTGTCCTGGGCTGCAGACAGAACCAGCCTAATGCAGATATTTCCTAGCAGAACCAGCAGGTTCTGGATCTGGTCGGCACTGTTGGCGCTGATGCAGGTAGCTAGCAGATGCTAGCTCCAGTTAGCATGCTGGGCGGCGTGTGGAGCTCTGGAAACGGGACGAACCGGGACATTTAGCGGCAGGTTACCTTCCCGGGGTTCGCGGGTCTCCCGGGGTCCGCTAGCTGCTTCTCGGGTTCATTTCCGCGGCTTCCCGGCCCGCTGGAGCCGGATTATCCGCATCGATCGGGGCTGCAGTTTTGGGGACCGGCGCAACGCTAGCGGAAGTGTTTCTAACATATTTCCGTCGAGGATTTCAAAATAGTATCATTCAACAACTCGAGACCGATCATAAGAGGCAGACTGTCAAAATAAAAGCCACAATAAAACATTAGAAGCGGGCAGAACTGGTTAATGGTTCGGCTGGGAACGGAATTCACCTCCACTTCCTGTCCTCATGTTGCAGAGAGCTGCTTTCCAGATATCCCATCAACAGGAAGCGGTTAGTAAAACCCACATGAACTAAACCCGCCGAACCTACCGAACCTTGTGGAACCAGGCAGGTAGAAGCTCAGAGTTCAACTGGCTTTTAAACACAATCTATTGTCATTATTAGATGTTGGAAACAGCCTAGATCAGAGGCCGTTGCCATGGTAATTCAGTCACGTGGTTGGACTGTTTATATTAACATTTGCACGTGGGGACAGAGAAAGATAAGCCAGGCTTCTAAAAGCAAGTAATTGTAATTTAGAGGAGCAGCAGCATAGACATGACGTCAGGAGCGGGTCGCTGCTGCGGTACGTCACAGCATCCGCCATGTTGAATGGGGCTTATCTGTTAGTAAAATAACACAATAAATGGAGCGAACTTTATAAGGTGTCCTTGTACACAGTATTTTAAAGCACATTCTGCGACACACACTAATGTATTTGAGAATTAAAGAAAGTACGAAACATTTCCAACTTTCTGACAGGCAGCCCATAATATTACAGGGAGACTTCTCTATTATCCTGTAAATGTGTCTGAATTTCTTGTCTTAACCGTTCTTTAATTTTACCCTTCCATATGCTAGAGTTGAGTGTCCATAGAAACAGGGTTTTTGTTTTGTAACATTATTTTTATATATAGTAGATGTTAGTGATCCGAGAGCTCCATCAGCCTCAGTGATGTGATGACAGGTGAGGCAGAGTCTCTCCCGTCATCGTGGAAAAATAATACATAAAATAATTTATACTGCTATTTTCACCCTGTTATTTGTGCTATAAAGCATTTATTTTTCATTTAGCTTAACCAAT
>CAEGAD010028416.1:0-14596 GCA_903067055.1 Poeciliopsis paucimaculata
CTGCACAAAAAACATTTCAACTGTTATACCAAAAACCTTACATTTATATGGTGCATAAAGGAACATTATTTAATTCAAATAAAACATTTTGCCTTTAAAGAAAAAAACCCCTTCACACTGGTGCCTCACAAAAGCAATGATTTTACTGAACTAAAAAGACACTGGATGGTACTTAATTTTATTTATAGGTGTCCAAGTAAAAGGGGAGTAAAAATGCCACATTTTTTTCTGAATTTTTTTGTATGAAAATAGCTTACCAAAAGTATTTGAAAACATTGAGATCTTACAGATACATTAAAGTGTATCAAGTGACAAATTGGAAAAACTTCTGGAAAACATTTAAAGTTTATGAATATTTCTGCAAGTAATATCAAGTAGAAACTTATACGTAAATGAGATCTATTGTCCAAGTACAAAAAAAACATAAAAACATAACGCCTAAAAAAATATGCTTTATTCATTTCTATTTTCTTTTTAACAGAATCAGCTGGAATACGGTTACATAAGGATCACTAAATTAATTACTGGCCGGTTATCTGACTTACGGCGTCTCTTTGTAACTTCATGATGATGTTTGATTACCAAATAATTTATTCAGTGACTTTCATGCAGTGGGGACATATTCTCTGCCAAGATGACCTTTTATTCATTAGCTTTCAGGGTTTTACATGCATTATTGAGCAGTCAGCCTTCAGGCCAACTGTCACCCTTTCTCACAAGTACAGCATTTTGGCAAACCTCAGCTACTGAAGCAAGAGGTGTTGCCTCATTCAAAAATCACTTTGCAGCTGTTTGAAGAAGAAAAAAAACAACAATAAAATGCACCGCATGTGAAATTAAATCAGACAAAGTATAATTGAGTCTTGACAATCTCAATCTGCTGTATCAAGATGAACATGCATCAGCTGTTTAAAACAAGCATGATTTACCAGATTAAAATAAGATCTATTGTTCAGGAGAAAGCACTTGCAATGCTGAAGCAGAAAACAAGAGCATCTTTGGCGGCAGCAGCAGGAACAGTGTGGCCCTGCAGGCCTCTGGCAACTCAACACGACTAATGGCTTCATTAGTGAAGGGAGATAATTAGGATTAACAAGCCTTCTGAACAACCCTGCACTTAAACCGCCATCTGTGTCAGCTATCGGTATGTTCACTATAGGAGGAAGACTTCACAAAAGCTTGTTTTTAAAACATGAGATATGAAATATTGTTTTCACTTTTACTTGAGTGAAAACATAGTAGTCTATGTCGCAAACATAGACTACTATGTTTGCGACATAGTAGTCTATCAGGCACACATTACTCATTTCCTTTTGGTTCTGTTGCCTCAAAGCTTCATCCAAGCATGCATGTGAAACTGCTGAAAAGAGCCACGTCTTATTTCAGATTGAATCAAGTAAAATAGGCGATGATATAAAATATGACAAAGTTACAGTTTTCTCCCAACACCGTTATATCTGTATAACAATTGAAAATGAACAGAAAAACATGGTAGCTGGTTAAGTTAATAAAAACAATGGAAGAAAAGCAAAGAAAAGTTTAAATCACACCAATTAGACTGTTCAAAAGCTTGAAACAGTAGCTCTGGACAAATTGCACAAACAAATTTGTTCAATTTGTTACACCAAAACCTGTGATCCATCATTTTCTGTGGCCAAAGGGGGTGATAGCTTTGTAGGGTTTGGCACAAGCTATCATGAGAGTGGGTGGAACAATACGGGATATTTACGGGAAAATAAAAATACAAGAACACGGTGGGAAAAGGGGGTAAAAAACATCAGCTTCCTGGCCAAAACGGGAGTCTTGACAGGTATGAATCTTCTTCTGTAGTTTTTAAATATTAAATGATTGAGTAGCCTTTGCACCAAATACATTTTTTACTCTTACTTGAGTAATTACTTGTTCACTTTTACTTGAGTGAAAATATGTGGAAGTAGAGCTACTCTTACTTAAGTACAATTTTTGGCTCCTCTACCCACCTCTGCATGACAGTTATTACTCGTTATGGTGTGCAGATTATCTCAGAGATTGCAGGTTAGGGAAGCTGAAAACCTGAGAATGATGAGAAAAATTTTAAATACAGAAAACAAGAAAAAAACACAAAATAAAAACAATAATCTTATGAAGCTGACAGATTATTTTCTCAGAACGAGGCTGAGTGTTTGAGCGGAGTGTAGTCATGCCAATGCTCACTGTCGACTGCTGGAGTCTTGTCATGAAGTGGGGAAAAAAACATAACAACCTCCGGGAACCCCCATGATTCTGTCATGTCCTTTCATCATGCTCTGTTCAAGCTGTGTCTCCCCGAAGGTTTTCCATTATGTGTGCTTCCAGAGCCTGCTAGAGAGTAACACCATCTGATGGTACAAACACAGCTATAAACCTGTGCAACACCCCGAGCGACCTCTGGCAGCTTAATTTATCTGCACCCAAGCAACCAACTCATGCTGGTTTCAGTATTTGTAATTTAAAAGCTGTCTGATGGTTAAGAGCCACTATAGTGTTTCAAAATGTTGCACACAGAGCTGATATATGAATCTGGAGGAATATTGCTGCTTCAGCTTCCCCCACTGAAGGCACTCAAAAACCTCGATAGTGTTGTTATCCGCTTGGATTTGAATGTGCTGAAACGGAAAAACGGGTATATGCTGAGTGTAAATTCAGTAAGAGGTCCACTGATTTGAAAAATATTTTTTATAGTGATGTAATCTGTGAGGCTGATGATCTGCAGTAGAAACTTCTTTATAACGCTCCATTGATTCTTATTCATGACAAAAGCATTGCTGAGTGAGCTCAAAATAAGCCTTAGTCTGCCGTCCAAAACAGAGATCGATGTATTTAATTTTGTGAACAGAAAGTTTTCTGCCAGGAACAGCAGCCTGTGTCATCAACACAGACTGAAGATAGCTCTTTTTCACTCTTTTCAGAGTAACCTTGTATTTTTCCTGCTTTTTCAGCCTTTTCAATGGATTCTATTTGTCTGTGTGACCTTTTTCAATAAGACTAATCCTCAGAAACATTACCCCAAAAATGGATGAAAAGATTTGCCTTTTGGCGATGGTCCCGCTCTCATTTTAGAAATATTATCCGTTACATTTGGGTCAGAGGGACAATACATCATCACTGAAAGAATAACTCAAATTAAGCAGAAGCAACTTCCTTTTTTAAATCCACCATAAGTGCTCTCAGTTCAATTCCATTTTATTCTTGGCAAAAGATAATTTCACTATGTCTCATTTCAGTAGAATGAGATATTTATGTAGCAATTAAAATCCAAAACATATCAGATACTCATAGGAATATGGACTGCCCCGAGTGCTCCAATGACACTATTGTTGTCTTTTCCCTGTCATGCTCTTTCAAGTTCTTTGTGTTTTCATATTTTCTCATGTTTTCATCATTGGGATGGCCAAATGGATGTCCTCAGCTGCCTGTTAATGATTATGACATACAGTTCAATGGTCATTATTGTTTTGTCAGTTTGCAACATAATTTGTATGGTTTCCATTTGTCTTTCCAACCCAAATCTATTTGAAAAGACCAAATATATTTTACAGTTCAATTTAGTATACATAAAAGTGAACAGACTTTTCCCTTAAGGGATAGAATTACAAAATTGACTTTTTTGAGCTTTACATCATGTTATAATGTTATTCCCTCACCAAAAACATAACTGGAGTGTTGCTTTGATTCTTTCATGCATGTTTGAGAAATCCTTGACTCTCCTCTGCAGTGCAGAAGCACTACGTTTTCTACACAGTTCCTTCAGATTAGCGAGAGCAAAAATGAGCAAACACCTGGTGAAACTACGCATCAGCTGAGTTTATCATATGAGCGACTTCTCAGTAAAACACTGCAGAAAATGGCTTAATAGAGAAATGTTGTAATGACTTGCTGAAGGGGAGTACTGAAAAGAGCAGGAGCCTCTTAGAGAAGCACAATTTCAAGGTGATAAATTGCGAAATGTTAAATGTTTGGGGTAATACTTTATTTGAAGGGGTGTGCAGAAGACTGACATGACACCATCATAAAGATATCATAACAGTCATAAACATAACAGTTTATGACTGTTATGACATGGCATAAGTCATGAATATTTATGACTTATGCCATGAAGTGTCATTCGGTAAATAATTACATTTTTAATGCAAAGTTGACATTTTTAATGCAAATTTTAAGAGAACTTTGTGTTACAACAGTCATTATTGACCAAATAATGCAGAGTCTACATTTTTAATGCAACTTGGCATTAAGTGTCATTATTTGCCAAATGAGTATTTGCCAAGTGTTGTCTTCACGACAACACTTGTAAACATTCATAAAGACTCATTCATGTTTATGATTGTTATGACATGTTTATGACAGCGTCGTGTCAGTCTGATGCATACCCCTTCAAATAAAGCATTACCAATGTTTGATATAAACAGTATTTTTATAACAGCTGAAGGTAACAGTTGAACTGTACCTGTGCTGTACCTGTGCTGTAAAATGGCACTACGTGCCTGAAAAATGCATATATGAAATACATTAATACTGCCCCTTTAAATGTATGTGTGATAACTGTTAAAAGTGAGTTAGCTGTGAGTAGATCATCCTCTATATGTAGTTTCAGCAGGATGTAAAAAAAATCTTGCATGCCGACATTTAGCACACATAAATAGATTTGTGAATTTCAAAGTTCAAGGTTCAGTGTGCTTTTATTAAACATTTTAAAGTAAACAGTAACCATAAGAAAACCACAGACATACTCACACAAACAAACAATTACAGTAAATACTCAAATTATTATTATTATTTTTTATAACTGATAGAGTGAGTGGCTGAGTATATCTGAGCCTGGATGGGAGCAAAACAAGTTATATCTTAAATGAATGACTTGGATCAGCCAGAATAGATTTTGCATTTTAGCGCCATTCAATACAGTTCTGAAGAGAAGAGAACTCCTAGACATTTTGCCACAAATCCTTATAACACAAGGCAATTCTTCATGTTGATATTCAGTGACTCATGCCAATAAATAAATGAGAAAAACATTTTCAGTATGGTTCACAAAAAAATAGAAGCTACGTTGCTGTTTTTTTAATTATAAAAAGCATCGAACAAACCTGGAAGCTGCAGGTGTTTATTGAAACATCACATCACAATATAGACACTAATAAAGACTTTACTGTGTGTTCACACAATTTTAACAATGATAATAAAACAGTGTCAATAAAATAAGTTGGTGTTGCACCTTCCCAAAAATGTGCCTCAATGTCTACAATAGTACATTAAATGACCAATGAAACAAATATGCCAGAAATCTTGTTAAACTGTTTTTCTTTGGAAGCAGAATGTCTGTTCAGTAGATGCATTTACTGCATGTTTGTTCTTTATGGTTCAGCCTCTGCAGGCTGTGATATGATTAGTAGGTACACAGTTGGTTTGGATGTGTGTGTGTGTGTTTCTGAGGTGGGAGGAGAAAATTGCAAACCATTCTTCTTTCCCGCCCTCAACATTAATGTCTCACTTGGGCAGCTTTGCTCCGATTGCTCATTTTCCAGCTGCTGCTTTTTAATAGAAGCCTCTCCTATGGAACTGGACAGTTGGTTTCCATGGAGGCTCATTTAGCAGCCAGACCAACACTCCTGCTGGGCTTGTACATCAAGAAAGTCAAAGCGTGTGACGTTCATAAAGTTCATTCTCCTTGTCCATTCGAAGTCAGTGACCCAGTCATTAGTGTGCTTTTAAGTTTTATGGTCTTCCTGCAGCCGACTACACAACAAGGACAACAGCTATGGTTGAGTTTATATACATCTGCCCATAGAAGAAGAATCTGAAGATAATATCGCTTCATGTTCAACATCCACAAAGAAAAAAATAAATAAATTCAAAATTCCTTTAATTATGTGATTTCTAAAAATGTATTTATGGGTTTCAGAGAAAAGGGGAAAGAAAATTAGGGTCACTGGAATGAAAAAAAAAAAAGCAATTCTGGCTTTAATTTCAAAATTCTGACTTGTGTTCTCATTTTATTGAAGAATATAAAAGTCAGAATTTATTTATCTATTTCCAGTGGCCTTAATTCTCTTTCGTAAGAGACATAGTCATGCATGCCATAGTTTCTAAAAAAAATCATTTTTTTTTGTAAAAAGTTCCGAAAAAAGAATATTCCACTTTACAACATATGTGGTACTTTGTGTTGATCTGTCACATAAAAACATAACAAAATACACTGAAATTTGTGAGCGGGCCATGGAAAATGTAAAAAAAAAAAAAGAGATAAGAGGGCTTAATACAGAAATTTACTTCTGCAGCTCTTCTACTTGGTTCACAAAGTTTTTCTTCCAACTTGATGTCCCTTAGGTCTCCTTTAAACCTGGCAGCTTGTTCTGGATTATAAAAGTGGTACTTAGCAGTGACCACATAGCAGGGAGAAAGCAGCATGAAGGGGGTAAAATCTATTATCACTGGTAGTAATTCTATGCTCTTCTCGTTTGTTTAATTTATCTCTTCTCACATTTTCCATCTTCCATTTTTCTGCCTGCAATATGGAAATAAATCTCAGCAAATAGAGCTTTGATTTTACAGTATCTCAGAAATTTTACTGCATGAGCTACAAATGAAGAGCCTAGTTGCGGTTCTTTGCAACAAGGACTTGAAAGTCAAGATGTTTCAGCTTGATGATGCCTGTCAGCAGCAGACTGACATAGCCCCATATTTTAAATTTCATTGTAAATTATACTTAATTCACTTTATTTTTGCATTCTCTTTAATTTTATCTTTAATTTTACATCTACTGATGCCTTTTACTCAAAAGCAGACTTTCGTGCGCCCAAATGTGCTAATTTAATTAAGAGCTCATTATTCATTTTGGTAAACACAGAAAGAGTTTTCAAAGAAATAAAGGTTCAAATCGTGTTCTTGTTGCTCAAAATAAATGTTTTCCTGTTAAAAATGGATATCTTTCTTTCAGTAAGGCAAACCTTTTTTTAGGTTTAGATCTTCAATTATTCTTTCAATGATTCAGTTTTTGTTATTGTTGGTCTTTAGGTTGTCAGACAGCTTGGTGAATACATATTTCTGTTTTTTTCCTGTTTAACCAGATTATTTATATGTATAGAATTTCAGATTATGTTTATAATACATGTGTGCTTTTTATGTAAACTGAAAGAAAAAATATTTATGCATGTTTGACTCATTTCCACAAAGCACCGGAATAGCTATTAATGCACACAAGCAAGTAAAAAGAGAAAAAAACACAAGTTTTCATAAAAAAATTTAAAAAAATTAACCAGCTGGTCATATGTTCAGGGAACTAGGACAAAATACAGTGCTGTAATCTCCTACTAAAGTTAATTACCTGGATAACACATAAAATGTCTGCGACATTGTGAAGAATGTTACATTTTGCCACTTATACTGGCGTATATAAGAGTACTTTCAACTGGTCAGATGATTATTAGCTAAATTAATCATATAGTGGTATCAATTTCACTTTAGTTTCAAGCATCCAGCATGTCGGGTGAGTACCAAAAACATAGTAAGGCTGACATTAAAAGTTTATTTTTCTGTTGTATCATCCCTTGGAATGTGAGGCAGATATGTAATATTGTGACAGAATGAGAAGTCCTCTAGTAGCTTTTATGTCAAGACATTTGACAAATTTTCCTCCCGCCCCAATGCTGATTGATGTATACAGGAAATAAGATATTATTCTACTAATATTCTCCAGACAGGGGGGACACAACCTTTTTTTATTATATATTTTTGTCACATATGAAATAATAGCAAATTAAATAACCAAAACCAAAGAAACATCAATTTAGCACCAACAGACTGACAGAGTAAAAAAGATTTCATCTTCTTGCTCTTTATTTGACACATCACAACCTAAATCAGAAGATTGTTTCAGAAGATTAAAGCTGCTACATTGAATTGTGACTTCATATCCACATTTCCTTATGAAATAAACTGGACTTTGTTTTTTGTTTTTTTCTCTGCTACAAATTTGAGCTATACATGATTATGCAAAGCAGAAGGGAACCAAAACAGGTTGTGTAAGATAGAAATCTGATATGACTGCGTCTGAATACTTAATATGGTTAAAGGGTTGATCTCTGCTTCTGGCTGTCATTAGCAGTGGATGCATAGCGCTTTAGATCTAGCACATTTCAGTTCAGTCTGTCTCTATGTCCTGTTTGGTAAAAACAACTCTGACGTTCATTAATTCATTTTTACCCCTTTAAAGAGAAGTACATACACTATGCATGCTCAGAGGAAATCTTCATACTACTTATTTCACTTTTCCTGACCTATTTTCTCCTTATGTAACACTTTGCTTTTTAAGCTGGCTTCTAAATCAGTGCTTGCTTTGTCTGTATCTTCCTGTCATTTTAAATTTTGCACTTGTTTGCTATATCACTTCTTTCATCCCAACAATAAAAATTGAAGGAAAGAATAGAGCTTCTCCCCACATTGTTCATCTTTAACAGGACCATTGCTTCATGTGTCTTGGATGTCGATTATTTTTTGTGTGTTTGAAAATTGAATAAGGCAGTTCAGCTGTCTGTAGGGATCTTTTATGATTGATCTGAGCATCATAGCACAGTTTTAATTGCATTATATGTAAAGTCACAGCTCAGGTTGAAGAATCTGTTGACACAACTATTTGTCCTGAACGATGTTACCAAGTATTTTTTTGTCTAGTCTCTAGTGCAAATATCTTAAAACAAATTTACAAGTAACTTGTAAATGACTTTGATTTAAGTCAATAATTCCTTAATATAGATTTTTAAAAAGTATGAGTTCCGCTAGCAGATTTCGTTCACTTATAACAAGATATTTTGGTCATGCTTTAAGTGAAGCAATCTGTCTGTGGAACTAGTACTTTTTTATTAAAAAACATATTAAGAGGATCAGCTTCAGCTGCTTGATTTGTTATACAAATCTGTGAAGACACTGTTGCAGTAATCAATGCAACTGGTGACACTGTAATGTAGAGCTGTGTATCATATTCCTGTATATTCTGCATAATCTCCGTAATCTGTATAATATGTTCATAGCTCTCATATCTATATTTATACAAAACATTTTAGAGCATGTTACTATTACTCTCTGTTTATACACCTTATCTTTGTACACCTGTTTATAAATATTTATATCCTGTATAGCACTTCTGGATAGATGCAAACTACATTTCGTTGCTTTGTACTTGTGACAGTGCAATGACAATAAAGTTGAATTCTATTCTAATTCTATTCTGTTCTATAAAGACTGAGCCAAGAATATTTATGTCTGTATCCAACAAGTAGCCCTTCATGTTGCTCTGGCCCTGTGAAGTAGCTCCCAGTCTCCAAAAGGTTGGTGACCCCTGCTTTAGATGTTAGGAGCTCAGGGGTGTGACAGCTGTGGAAAAGAAACTGTTCCGGTACTTGATGGCCCTAGTCCGTAGGTTCCTGTAGCGCCTCCCAGAGGCCAAAAAGGTGAAGAGTCTCTGTGCTGGGCTATTGGAGTCTTTCATGATTTTTCCATCCCTTTTCAGACACCGCTTCCGGTAGATCAATCAATCAAATTTTATTTGTATAGCACATTTCAGCAGCAAGGCATTTCAAAGTGCTTTACATCATAACAAACACAAAAACACAAAGTTTTGTGTTTTTATCTATCTATGGCAGGAAGATAGAGAACATCTTCCTGCCATAGATGTTCTCTATGGCAGGAAGTGGTGCTGTTCCTGCACCAACTGTTCAGAGGTGGTGACAGCTGTGTGGCTGTCACCAGCTCTGCAGCACCTGGGTTTTTTAAAAGGTATTTTTTAAAAGCCCATCTAGGGACAAGTGCTACGAATTAGCTGTTGCTACTGCACTATGATGCAAACATGGGACTGCTGTTTTATTCAGTTTGTCTATGTTTGGTAGGCGTCTGTCCCTACCAAATAAACTTAAATAAATAAATAAACCTTCTGGTCCGAGGCAGAGCAGCTCCAGTAACAAACTGTGATACGGTTAGTCAGGATGCTCTCAATGGTGCAGTGGTAAAAGTTCACCAGGATTTCTGAGGATAGTTGGTTCTTCCTCAGAGTCCTCAGAAAGAAGAGATGTTGGTGAACCTTCTTGACCAGCTTGGAGCAGCTGGTTTTCCAGGTGAGATCCTTGAAGATGTGGACACCCATGAACTTGAAGCTGTTCACACATTCCACCGCTGTCCCCTTGATGTAAATGGGTGAATGTGGGTCAGCAGTTCTCCTGAAGTCTACAATGAACTCCATGGTCTTTTCAGTGTTGAGCAGCAGGTTGTGGGTTAAGCACCACTCAGCCAGAAGATCTACCTCCTCCCTGTAGGCAGTCTCATCATTGTTTTTGATGAGACCAATCAATGTGGCATCATCTGCAAACTTGATGATGGTATTGGAACCTTTGACAGGTTGGAGTCATGGGTCAGTAGGGAATAGAGGAAAGGACTCATCACACAGGCTTGTGGTACTGTGATATTTATGTTGATGGTAGATGAATAGTGGTTATCCAGCGGGACATGTTGGGGTCGACTAGTCAGGACGTCCAGTTGCACATGAGGGGACTGATTCCTAAGTCTACGAGTTTTGAGGGGATAACTGTGTTGAATGCTGAACTGAACTCTGTGAACAGTATCCCAGCAAAAGCGTTTTTATTGTCTAAATATGAGAGAACTTAGTGCAGCACTATGGAGACTGCATCCTCTGTGGTCCTGTTCTGGCGGTAGGCATCTAGGGTGGGGGGCATACAGGGCTTGAGGTGTGGCAAGACAAGCCACTCGAAGCACTTTGTGATAATGGGAGTGAGGGCTACTGGGCAGTAATCATTATGGGTTGGAGTTTTTGGGTATCGGGAAGATGGATGTGGTTTTGAAGCAGGTTGGGTACGACAACATGGGCCAAGGACAGATTGAATATGTCAGTCAACACTCCTGCCAGCTCCCCAGAACACACTATGAGAACTTGTCCATCCGCAGCCTTGGGGACTTCAATCCTGCTCAGCGCCGCTCCTATATCGGCAGGCAAGAAAGTGAGTCTGTGGTCTGGAGACACATCTGCCTTGGTTACAAGTCCTTGCCACATATGTCAGGGGTTGGAGTTGGAGAAGTATTCTTCTTCCTTCCTCTTGTAGTGTCGTTTGGCCTTTTTAATGCCAAACGACATTGAAACATGGCTTTTTTTTTATGCCAAACGACATACAGCCCTGAGCTGTATTGTCAGCTCAGCCCTGACTGTATTGTAGGCCTGTGCATCCCCCGACCTGAAAGCAATGTTCAGGGCACTGTCAATGACAGTGGAGTACAGATACAGAGTCCAGTACAGATGAGGTGTACTGTTCCAAGGCTGTGTGAAGTGAACATTTTTCAGTCAGTGTTCTTGAACTGTTCCTTGAGCACAGCGACTGTCCCCTCTGGCTACACTTTTATTGTCCTCACAGTGGGTTTCACACATTGAACAAGCAGTGAATACTGTGGTGTGAGGAAAAGGGATAGATGGTCTGACTGTCCAGTGTAGGGGAATGGGACTACTTTGTATGCTCCAGCCAAATTGGAGTAGACATGGTCCAGAGTCTTGTGCCTTCTAGTGTGGTAAGTGACATGTTGGTGGAATCTGGGGAGGACTATCTTCAAGTCCTGCTACTACCAAGTGTCCTCGGTAGTAGCAGAGTCCGTGCTCCAAGCTTTGTTGATATAAATGCACAAACCTCCACCTCTGGTCTTGCAGGAGACCTCTACTATTATGTCAGCTCAGTGTGTGTGGTGTCCTGCTAACTCAATAGCATTGTCCGGGTAGCTGGTGTTTAACCATGTTTCAGTGAAAATCATGACATTTGAGTTCTTAATTCATCTGTTATCGGAGATGGATAGCCGTATTTCATTCATTTTGTTTGCCAGAACACAGACATTGACGAGAAAAATGGGGGCAAGGGCAGCCAGTGTGGTGTTAGCGTAACACTAAAAGGCTAGGCAGCTAACTGCGGGTACAGAAGCAGTATGATTTACTGATTGCTTTTTATTAAATACGCTGCGGTCATAAAGATTTGGTGGAAAATAATCGGAAAAAATGGTTAAAAGTTGTCAGTGGGGAAAATGCGCAAAAGATGTTTTTAGTACATGTGACCACTTAATGCTGCACATTCAAAGAATGACTGTTTGCAGTTTTTTATAATGTTTTCTAAATAATGTTTAGAAAATCTGCTGTGCATAATAATTTGGAAAAGAGCATTTTGAGTATTTTATTTTCGAAGAAAATACTGTTCTCATGGGGAGTTTTGTTCCCCACAAAATTTGATTTATACTGTAATAGTTCATAACTTCAAAATTATACTGACCATCATTTGCATTGACCATTTACGAAAATCTGAGAAAATATCACTTGCATAATAATTTGGAACATGGTGTAGAAATTATTGGAACTCAGTTCCAATAATTTGGAACCATCTCTCTGCATCCAGGAAACCTGGCAGAGAGATGTTAGAGTTGGGGATGCAATCCTGAAGTCATGTCTCAGTAAAACATGACTTCAGGATTGCTGAGTCCTTGTCAGGGCTTGAAGTTCATCCATCTTGTTAGCCAATGATCTCACGTTGCCCATTATGATGGTAGAAATGGTTTGAATTTCCTCCTATCTCTCCTCTTTGCTCCTGCTCTGCATCCATGATGCCTCCTTTTCAACTCTTCTTGAATGTCTGGCTTCAGCTGTGGTATAATTTCAGCTTTTCCAATGTTTATCATTGCAAATGTTGCAAATTACGCTGTTGCAAGTGATGATTACACATCATTAAAAAAATATGAAAAATATTGCCAAAAATCATTCTAACTTCACAGTATTCAAAACAGGAAGCCAAAAGGCAAGAATGAAAGTTTGAAAAAGAGAACATTTTAATGAAAGTACAGAGCTACTCCAATGTGCTGTAAAATGTTGAAATAAAATGGACATGGTTAGAGGAGAAAAACAAGGAATGAAAAAAAAATAAAAAATTTGATAGCAGAGCTCAGTGAAACCTAATCCTGTCCTAGTTTTTTTCTCTTTCACTCTAATGTGGGCATAACAGCATGTGCAACTACACAGACCCTCACACAGTGTTACTATTGAGGCCTAGACAAGAGGATTACTCACAACTAACCCTGTGAGAGTATTTAGAATTGCAGGATGAATAAAGCAGCTATCAATTTCACACTTCTTTTTCCCTATCCCGAGTGACCCTCCTGCCCTGTTGGGGTGTTGGAGAAGTGGAGCAGACAGACTCATTTATTGAGAAGGTCTGATGAAATTCAGTTCTGTTGGACTAAAGGCTAATATTCCAGTAGACTTAAATCTCTCTCTTTTGCTTCTTAAATATTTTATTTTGTCTAAGTCTTAGTAAATTTGATGACTGCTATGCATTATTTGAGAATGCTATACGATAATGATATTTTTTATTCTTTGTGTCTCTCTTGCTTGTGACAGGACTATGCTGCGGCTGAAGCTGCCCCTTGCATGCTCAGGACAGGCAGCCCCCTTTGCTCAGCATGAAAGCTGGGATTAGATACAATCTGTAGGCTGAATACAAGCCAGTGAACATCCTTGAAAAAACTGCTCTCTCCGTAAACACAGAGACACAAGACAAACAAACTGCTCAAAATTGCGTCTAAATTAAGTAAATATCACTAGTAAAATGAATATAAGTATTTACGGTCTGTACAAGACATGGAGGCCTTCAAAGGCGGTACTGACAGAAAGTGACTTGCTTGTGTTGGTGCCAAAGTTCTGACATGTCAGTGAGTGTTTTACATCACAATGGAGGAATCTTGGCCTCTCTTCTGGCCCCAATCAGATTGTTATTCAGATTTTCATCCATTCTAAAATTTTGTCAAGATATTATCTTTCAGAGCTTTAAAGTCTAAGAAAAACATTTGATGTATTTTTTGATCCTGCAGCAATCTTTTTGTCTTTTTGAACATAAATGGTTCTTTCTAATTAAGAGCAGAAAAAATTAAAGAATTAGAATATTATATAGTGGTTTTCGTAATTAGGGCAAAGTAGATTGTATATTGTAGATTGTTTGACATGGCACAATTTCACCTTTTGCCCCAATTTTCCCCTTATGAACGTTCGGAGTTCTAAGATTGTTAACTCGGTTGGGATAATAGTAACCAATCATCCTGCAGTGTGTGGTGTGTTATTGTTGAGACCACTCAGGACTAAAATAGGGTATGCTGGACATGTTGGCATGTGGGGATTTTCCTGACTGGGAGCAAGAACAAAACCTGTTGAATGGAACAGGTAGCCAATTAGAACACGGGGTGACATAAGCACAGAGGGGAATCCCAAACAGCTGACATGGCGCAACCGAAAGTCCGGTGGACATTGGAGGTGATATGTGGAAACTATCATGTGCTTAATAAACATGGATGTTTATGCAGTTAAAACTATTAAGAAAAAACATAACTCGCCTCCAAATCAAAGTGCAGCAAATAGAGCGGCTGCTCCCTTTAATCAAACGCCTTTTCTTTTTGTTTCGTCTTTTATTGCTTAAAATGAATCCACAAACTGTCACTACTGCTTCTACATCATCATCGTGTTTGATTATTCTAAATTCACGTATGACATGTTGGGGGTTTT
>CAEGAD010028427.1:0-55615 GCA_903067055.1 Poeciliopsis paucimaculata
CCCTCAAGCTCCCAGGCCTCTGGTAGAGGACCCGAGCTCAGAGGATAAGAACCACCCGCGGTGGGTGAGAAGGGAATTTTTTATATATATATAGATATATATGTATCTACATATATATGTACATATATATGTATGTATCTGGGGAAATGCAAGTAAAACAACTATTGATATATTAGGCTGCAAAAAAAAGCTATAAGGCTTATTAATCAAGCCGGATACCAGGAACCAACTGATAAACTCTTTAGTCAAAGTCATATTTTAAAATTCAAAGATATTGTTTATATAAAAATACTGGAAGTAATGTTTAAAGCATTGAACAAAAGTCTTCCTTCAGGTATTCAGAAATTATTTAAGTTAAGAGAGAATAAATATAATTTGCGAGGTTTGTTTATATTTGAATGTGCAAAAGAGAAGAGCCAGATAAAGTCTAGATGTGTTTCAGTTATTGGTGTGAAACTGTGGAATGAACTGAATGATGAATTTAAGTTATGTCCTTTCTTGGTGAATTTTAAAAGAGCTTTAAACTCATATCAATATCAATCTATCCATCTATGCACTCTCTGTCTCTCTCTCTATATATATATTTATATTTATAAATATAGATATATATTTCTCTTTCCAACTCTCTCTCTCAATATATATTTTTAAATATCTATATATACAGGATATCACTCATAGATATCACACTCTCTCTATATATATATATCTATATCCAGACACAGACAGAGCATAGATCACATATGTCAAAGTCAAGGGCCATGGGCCTGATCCGGCCTGCGAATGAATTATCTATGGCCCTCTGGATGATATTTAATTACTATTAGAACCGGCTAGCAGGCCGCAGCGGCCCGCTGGCGTTTTGCACGTATCAAGACTCCATTCCCCACAATGCAACTGTAGCGCGCGAAGTCACTGCAGCACACAAGTGGCTTCATTGTTCATCAGCAATCAGAGGAGAGATCAACTTTCAGGTACCCCCTCCTCAAAAATGGCTAAACGTTTAGTGAACGCTGAGAACAGAGGGTTTCAGGCCAGATGGGAGGCAGACAGTGATGCCAGTAACACGTTACCGACGTCGGACCACTGTTTTCAGTAACCAGTAATCTAACGCGTTTCTATTTCAAATCAGGTAGTCAGACTACAGTTACTTATCAAAATCACTTTGTTACTATAGTATAAAATCCTATTTATAGTTTTCCAGACAATAAAAACACTCAAAGACACGCACAAATTACTAAAGGTTTTTTGTACTGTTATAACCATGAAACAATCTCCCCTTCGGTTCAACCTTATAACTGGAGACACATTGTTGATGTTACCATTATAAAATAACTTGCAATTAAATATTGGCAAAGATCAATGTGATTTTCACAGGCAGCAGAGTGCTGTTGTTAGCAGCTGCTGAAAGTAACTAAAAAGTTACTTTTAATGTAACTTAGTTACTTTCCAAATCAAGTAATCAGTAATCTAAGTTATGTTTTCAAGGAGTAATCAGTAATCTGATTAAAGTTACTTTTCCAAAGTAACTATGTCATCACTGCCCGTGTGTTTTCTGAGTGGAGAAAGTTTGGCTGTAATGAAAGAATATAATCTATCAAGCTTCTCAGAAACACACATACAAAGATAAGAATATGGACATCATAGAGCAGCACAATAATGCATTTTCAGTTTATAATGCACTTCAATTTATGTATTTATCTTGATATTAAGAAACATGTTTTTCAAAATAATTTAATTTTCTGCTGTTTGCCTGTTGAAAATGTTTCCCTTGAGGTTACTGACAGAGTCATAACAAAATATTGCGTTATTCTTTTAATTATTAAATAATATACACTGTGTTAGGTCCTGGTTCAATAAGCTATGTGCAATCATTTCAATATATTTTAATAAACATTGAACCAGTCCGGCCCTCGGCTTGTAGCAAATTTGTTTCTTTGGCCCTCGGTGTATTTGACTTTAACACCGCTACTTTAGAACATTATTTATTCAATCTGACATGTTCTACCAGTAGATGGCAGCACTCCTAAAAAAGTTGTGCATGTTGTACCTGTGCTGCATCCATCTCGTTGAGCATGACAATGGAGGAGCAGTTGTAGTCAAACACTAGCCTCCAGAAGTCCCCCATAGTGTTTGGCAAAGGATGCTGGGTAACAATGAAGGCTGCTGGCTGCTTGTGGCTCTGGAAGGTCAACGGGGTCTTTGGGTAAATGGAAACCAGAACACTGAAGTTATGAAGAACATCAGAAGTATGTTTAAACTTACATCCATTAATGCAGCGTTGATGTAGTTGGAGCTCTCTCCATCAACAGATATGAGAAAAGGCAGGCATCGGTCAGCAGACAGAACGTCCATACTGCGGTTCTTATCATGGTTCCGGGGCAGTAAGCCCACGCTGCAGTCTTCTGGACGAACTCTAGGTGTCACTATATTCAGCGTCTATCAGATCCATAAACAATAAATTAAATTGTTATGATCCAGCTAAAACAAACACATTCTTGAATTTAAGGGAAAATAATTGTATGCCTTTTTGTGAAGTCTTGAAACAAAACCTTTTTCATGGACTTACCTGGAACTCATCTTTAATCTGGCTGGAGTTGGTCTGTGGATCCAGTCTGCTGATATTGTAGTAAACCGCTCTGAACTCACACACCGGAATCGCTGTGTTCCCACATAGACATGCTTCCAAGATGGCGTCATGAACAAACACATACTGCTCCTGCAACACCAATAAGAGAGAGTGTGAGGGAGTCTGTGTTTTTCTGTCTCCTGACTTGGTGAGCAAACAGCTGCTCAGCCTTGAACTCTGTTCCACTTGTTTAGAGCAGCAACACTTGTTGAGTAAACGATGCATTTTTGGCCCAGCAGCATTTTCAACACTCGATCAAAAGTAAGCAAACCAGGAACTCATTTTCTGTTTGTTTATGCATATAAATACAGAATTTGCATTCTATTGTTGTTATGGCAGACTAAGACAGAGTTCATGGAGCAGGGAGTGTTGCAGTGCATTGGTCCTTTATGGTGAAGTTTGGTCTTTCTTGTCTGAACCCCTAAACCCTCAGGTGAGAGCTGCAGCAGCCAAAGTGCATACTAATTCACAGCCGGCTGCTTTATCTTGTGTCAGTTCAGTTTTTTGTCCGTGTCCCACATGTGTTTGTCTGCAGCTTCTCGCATTTTCAATTTGCCTCCAATGTTATCGCTCAGCTTCCGTCTCTGCTGAATTTTGATTTGTTGCCCTTCGAGTGGAGAGGCGAGTTTAAAAGCATTATCAAAGTGACCTCTGTTGGTCATTACCTACTTTAGTGCATTCAAATACACATTCACATGCAGAAACGCACGCGCAAACAGATGAGTGATACACATACACTTTTCTCTGTGCCTTTTAAAAGATTAATTGCTTTGTGTTGTGCGGAGCAGGATTATAATAGAGGTGAACTGCTTCTACGCTGACACAAATTGCTCCCACACATTTAAAAAGGCAGGGCAGGATGCATTTAGCTTGGTTTCAAGAGGCACACAAACAAGAAGCTAGCAGTAACAGCACTATTGTCATCATAACAGAGAAAACCCCCCATGTGATGCTCTGGGTGGGTTTCATGAAACCAAACACTTCTCTAATGCATTCAAAAGTTATTTAGTCTTGAAGCATAAAACAAGACAGGCTGTTCTTTTTCTAATGGTGGAAAAGTTCATTTTTTTGGAAGCACATTATTTTCATTAAAGGCACAAATGGAAAGCAGGGGCGGGATGGATTAGATGGGCTTAGAGTAGCTTAGAAAGAAAATGAATACCTCTGTTCCAAAATGACATGGCCAACAGTTGCAACCCGTCTCACTAATAATGACTGATCAGGCTCATTCAGAGCTGCTGAATAAACAGTGGAGAACAATGACTCTAACTGTGAATGTCGGCTCACAAAAACAACTCTTGAGGAAATCTGTGGTGGCTTAAGGACATTAGACCAATGATATCAGGTTCATACTCTTTGAAGTTACCTTTGGGTGGATTTTTAACAACTTTTTTACTGTACATATTTTCCTCCTACCTCTGTCTGGACCATGTTGACCCGTTGGGATCTCAGTTCACGGATGCAGTTGAAAATATCCACCACTCCTTCATTCTCTGCCATGTCCAGCATGATGTCCACAGCGATGAAGCAACCTGTCCTCCCTGCGCCAGCGCTGCAGAAACACATGGAAGAGATTCAACTCAGTTGTGAGCAACTCGTCTAGTTTTATGAAAGCTTAAAAAATAATTTGCTCAAAATTGACCAGCCAATAAACAAGAGATCTTGATCATTGTTACGGCTGGGAAATAAAACAATTAGGTCGTCTGTCATCACGACACATGATCAATATCAATAGAAAATATGTCTGATAGAATTTCTGATAATTTGGCTGAACTGTGGTCCAGAACTGAACAGCATTCTGGGGGATGTTAGGCAAAGAAAACAATTTAGCCGCTTAACTTCTCAGGGGCTGCAAAGCAAAGCTGGTGGAATCAACTAACTCACTCACTCATTGGTTATCTAGCAACAACTTTAGTACCTTGCACAGCAGCAGTTTCAGGTTTCGCCGCTGTGCCTCATAACTGCTTAATAATAATGAAAAACAACAGTGTGGAGTGAAAACCAAATAAAAGAGGAAAGGCCACATCATGTTCAAATCATGTTCAAAGGGAAATTTACAACCACTATCCACTAACCTTACATTAATCTTTACAAGTTTGGAAAGCAACATTCAATTTAAAACTACAAGGAAGTCTAAAGGAAAAGTGGAATGAACATTGTTTGTGTAACCATAAGGTTATTGGTTTTAATAGTATTTGGTATTTCTGAAGTATGACAGAGCCGTGGCGCTCCAAAGACCAATGAAGTCTTCTACTTCTTTTACCAAAATCTCATTAAAGTCTACGGGGAAAAGTTCCCTCCTTTTTACAGCTCTTGGGGCAAAAAACATAAACTTAGCAAAGGCTCAAACACAACTACTGTTTTCCTTTGTCATCCACACACATAAAGACACTTTAGTATCCATGCCTTGTGTTAAAGTGACAGAACTGAACAGCAACACCTGGTCAGAGGAGATGGGAGACGAGGCAGACCAACAGATGAAAAGATGGAGCGAATGAGTCGAGGAGAGAAGGAAGCAGAACCATGGAACGATGTGAAGATGTTACTGTGAGCGATAGACGCGATCATAACAGGGAGGAAAAGAGGGACAGGTGAAGGGATGGAGAGGAAACCAAAGAAAAGAGGCATGGAGGGACAGGGAAGCGGAGGAAAGAGACCCATCTTTCATCCTGCAATCCTTATGACAGTTTTCAGAGACAGCTGGAGAGAAAGAAAACAAGGAGAGAAGAGGGAAAGAGAGAGAAGGAGAGATAGAAAGCGCCTCAGCAGATTACCTGTCAGCGTCTGTGATTAATGTAGAGACCAGAATACTGTTGGGTTTGTGTGTGTGCGTGTGTGGGGGTGTGTGCGTGTGTGTTTGAAAGCTTTGTGACACAGGCCAACAGCGTTAGAGTGCCCCCGGAAATTGGAAGTGACTGCCATAACTTCCTGCCTGTCTGTCCACATACTTCCACCGCGCTCGTCTGTTTACGTGTCGGCTCTCTTCATTTGTCTGTCTGCTGTTTTCTTCCATTCTCTGGTTATGTTTTTCTGCTTCTTCTTACGTCTATAAAGCAGATGAGGAGTACACAAGTGTGTATTTGAGACACTGCATATTTGTGTAAGTGAGACATTAACAGGGGAGAATCAAACTTTGTGGAAATAAAAGGCCAAGAAAACATTTAATAAAGATTTGCAGAATGGGTTATACTGATTACCAGGTCAAGATTGTGATTTAACAAAACTGTCTTGTCAAATATGTTTGGAGTTTAAAGACTTAAGGTTATCAAAAATAGCTGAGTTTTAACAAAATGCTTTGTGCTTGACTTCATTACATGCATATTGCATTGAAATTTCTAAATTTATATAAAAGTGATTTCCCAACTGCTTGGTCAGGTTTTCTGAGATGTTTGTTATTTTAAATGCTTAAAGAAAATAAATCTGTACACTGTGCCCCAATTTCACAACAGTCTGAACTTTCAACAATCCTACTTTGCAGCACATGTTTGCCTTTTTATTTTATATAATAGATGCAACCACTGCTTCACAGCCAAATGCAAAAGAAAATGGGTCAGTGTGGAAAAAATACCAAAAAAGGAAAAATAGGTCGGAGAGAAAAACACAAAAACATCTGATAAGTGAATGAGAACTTTGAAAATAGGCGCCTCTGACAGTATTTTGCCTCCATTATTTACTAATAATGGCTGGGTGTTAGCATTTATTTTGTGTAGTCCCCTGCTGAGATCTACACTTTGCATGAATACAAGTTTCAATTATTTCAAATAAATAGAGAAATTCAGTCCAAACTTCACGTCAGATCCCACCAGAGGATTTACTATCTAGATTGAGGAACAATTTGGCCTTTTTGGTGACTATTCTGAAATGAGCATAAAAAATATTTTCCCAATAACAATAATTCAATAGTATGTTTGTGTGGGCCAGACTGGAGCGCACTGACACCGCCTGTCCACAAATGTGTTTTTGTTGTTTCTTTTTGTCAGTTAAAACATTTTATCTGAAGTCTATCTTACCAGCTCCTACAACAAACCGATAACAGTTACGTCTTTGTTTCTATCTTAGAAGAACATCTTCTATTTTGTCCCTTTCTCTGGAAAAAAGTAGAATTTTCAATTTTACCATGAATCTATTGGCTCTGGATTCATGTCCTGGTGAGACATAATTTCACTTAACATCACAAAGAACAAAACTAGTTTCATTTGAGATCATTTCACAAGGTTTACAGTAGCAAAAAAAGGTGTAGTTGGGAGATGCAAAGGGCTCAACAATATGCAGTTCATAAATCATATTGTAATAGCAACATGTTCAATGACATGTTTGTAAAATGAAAATAACCTGAAGAAAACATATATATGGAAGAAAAGTAGAAAACCTAGTTAATTATGGTATCTAGTTTGTCCATCGGTAGGGTTAGGGTATCAAATATTGGATAAAATATTTTAACATCTAAAAGTGCAGAACCAGAACCTTTGTATTCACGTGTTTCTGGTACGGCACGAGATCTGACGCACAAGCCACATCCTCAAACAACAGCGACGGAGGAAGCTTCTCTGGGCTGGTGATTTATTTTTGCTTTAAAATCGATCTGGTGGTAGCTGGAAAAGACTTGAGTGTTCAAGTTGTATTAACAGGAGTTAGCATATCAGCGAAATTATGTCAAGCCTAAAATAGCATCTAATTGCTAAACATGCTGCAGCAGCACAAACGCTAACGCTAATGTCAACGTTCATACTTCACGTTTCTAAAGCAATATTTGTTCAATTTAGTTTCATGAATGATCAGGGGTTACAGAAACATATGAAAGCTGAATGTTTAGATGAGCACATTGTTTTTAATCTGCTATTTAGGTCATCTCAGTGTGTTCTGTTACCTGCAGTGTACCGCTATGGGTCCGGCGTCCGGTGGATTGAGGAACTTGACCTGCCGTATGAAGCCCAGCAGTCCCGTGGCGTAACAGGGAACGCCGTGATCCGGCCAGCTGGTGAAGTGAAACTGACGAAGTTCACGGATCTCATGGTGGCCCTTCTGAAAAACATGACGACACGCTGTGCTCAATGCGTTTGCAATGAAAACCTCAGGAAAGGATTTCACCTGCTTGTGAAAAGTGTTGGCCATTTTCTCTCCTGATTATGATAAATGCAGGTATGTCACAACGCTTTTTTCCTCTTTTGGGGCAAACCGACAAGAAGACACATCACAGTTCAGGACCCTAATTTACAGCAGGGATTTTGAGGAATCCAAGGGCCTTGATGTGTCTTTGGTTTCACATGGAAAATAAATCAATCTTGTGCATGTCAAGATGGCTCTCGGGGCCACTTCGGGGACTGAGCAGCAGGAAGACTTATTGTGGCTCATTTGCTTAATTTACAGGGGAGATTTGGGGAAACTGAAGGCCACTCAAGCTCCATAAAAAAGATTAATTGATTTCACAAATCTCATGATGGTTCTTTAGGGAGAAACTTACAGAAAGAAATGCCATCATCCAGTTCAGCTTCCCAGGTTGCTACCAAGGAGGCTAGGATCCTTCTAAGTCCTTTGGGTGGATTGTACATCAATGTAAAAGTACATATCTAAATATAACTTGGTCAAGAGGAAAAAACAGTAACTGTGAGGTAAATTTAAAAGCATGTTACCTACAGTGGAGGCACAGTTTTGCGTAAAGCACTGCATAAATACTGGAAATAAAATGAAAATTCTCTGTGACTGAGGGTAAAACTCTAAACTACATTTCTGGAGACAAAATAGCTGATTGATTGGTATAATGGTGACAAATACTTTTTACTGTGTTACTGTTAAATAAAAAATGGCATCCATGATGAGCAGAAAAAACATTCTCCAAAATCTGATCATTTATTTGAACTTCTGACTTCTAATTGTTGACATGTTCTCCCTCTGTCTGTCTGAGATGGTTCAAAACTCTGCAGTAAGACCAATTAGTGAGACTAAAAGGCACAAATGTTTTCCTATGCCTACATATTGGCATTGATTCTCTGTGAATTTCAATACTAACGTTAACATTTTATTCTTTCATAAAATGAAAATCTGAAAAACTTAAAATTATCAGGAAAAAACAAAGAGAGTCATAAATTGTTGATAAGAAATAACAGAAAAAATGTGCTGTTTTTATTCTGATCAAGGAATTGAGGTCAAATGAGCAAAGGCTGCAGCCACAGAAGATAGCTGAGGCCACCAGGAGAGAATTAGTGAGCAGGTGTGAAGTGGAAGATTGCCTGAAATACAAAACTCCTGACAGGCTTCCAGAAAATGACTTAATGAGTTATTTCTGCTAAACATGGTGGTCGTAGAATCTGTTAAATAATGAACTAATGTCAATTAGTTACTAACCCAGTTTGTCCATTTTGGCTTCTTTTTGGTATAATAATAAATCTGATGTGCTTTTGTACAATTAAACAATGGAATAGAACCCTGAAAAGACTAAATTGCTTTTATCAGCAGGTGTACTTTCATTTTATTATGATATGGCAACCTAAATATCTTAGTTTCTATTTTGAAAATAGATCTGCGTCACACTTTGGGATTCTATTTCCTTTTCTTCCCGTTCCCTTACAACAGTGTGTGTTCTTTCTTTAATTATTCAGAACAATCGATTTCCTTTTATGCTTCTAAACTGAGAGCGGTTAAAAACGGAGAGAGTCATGATCTCCCAAGTTCAGTTTACGCTCTAAGAATAGAAACTGAAATGAAACTGTTGTTATTACATCCCTCATCCTGGGTCAAGGTAGGAAGGGTTGCAGTGGATTGTTTTAGCATAATAATGGCTTGAGAAGAAGCACTGGCACAGTGAAAAGAGAATAAAAGTCAAGAAAATTAGTGTAAAGTTCAAGGAATAAATGATTAGATTGAGAGACAGGAAGAAGAGGAGAGATGGTAAAAGACAGACTACAAAGAAAAGAAAAGACGGAAGTAAAAGAAGAGTAAAGAGCATAGAGGGAGAGGAAGGACAAAAGGCAGGGTAAAACCCAGAAAAAACAAAAAGGTAATTTGATTAGTCGACTTTGCATCGATCGACTCTTCTCTATGATGTTGAAATTACTTCTCTAAATCAATAGGCGACATAAAAACATGGCCTCAGATTCACAATACTTGGGTTGAAAAAATAAAATAAAAACATTAAAATGTTCGAAGGAAAATGAGAATCTCAAATTGCCCCTCACTGAAAAATGAGAACAATTCCTTCAAAGATCTGCACAGTTATTTTAACAGTTCCTGTCAGCACATAAAATAATGAAGTGAATCCATAGTTTTATGATATTCTGTACAACTTCTCAGTGCATTTCTCTCTTTGCATAAATATTTTAGTCTTTATGTCCTCTTACAACTGGACGAAGTGCTCTGACTACCTTGTGACAGCCAATTAACCTGCCCTTTACTGTCTCTAATAAAATCCTGAATCTTGGGACAACAGGATGAGAAAGTTGCAACAACCATTAGGTTTTTACTTACAAGTTCACCCTGATATTGAGGAGATTGTTCTGTGAGAACAATAACCGATTACATTTTATGCAATTTTCCTTTCATTTCTCTGCTAGTTGTTTGAAATGGGAGTTTGAAAAAGGACAACAATTGTTCAAAAAACACAAAGAGTTTACCTGAAAAAACAACATCAGAATAGATGTCATGATGGAAAAGAACAGATTTGTTGTGTTTATTTTCTTGAACTGAAACACTGGAAGCTTCACCAGTTTTTCAAATACTAGAATAGAAAAATGCTTAAGCATTCAAAAATAACGACCTTGGAAAACTAAAGTGTTTTATTTCTCAGAAAAACATGAATTGCTCTGTGCTTCATGAAAATCATAAAATTCTTTAGTCCTTCGTTTGACGAGACCTTCCTGGTTGTAACAATGCAGACTGCATCAATCTGCAATCTGCAATCAATCTGCTCAGAGCATTTCTGTGCCGGAACATATTTAAGAACCATTTATGGTTTAACTGACGTCTGATTAGAGGTTAGTAGATTAGACAAATTAAAACCACTGCGCTGCATAAATCCTGTCAGTTTTCATCAGTGCAGTTTTTGTTTAGATTTTTCTTTTGATTTCATGGAGTATTTCTTTGCTATTTATTAATAACATTTCATTAATTTTGATTGAAACGTCTCTCAATGCACAGATTTTTCAAAGACATAATGAATGACTCTGTTGTTACACTCTAAAATGTCATTGTAATCACTCCAAAGTTCAACCAAATGTGTGTTATTAGCCATTTTCTCTCATCAACTAAGAAACAAAGCACCTCTGCTTTGTCACAACATGGCTCAGTTCTGACACATTATTAGACATGAGTCTTTATTGCAGTTGTCTGATTAATCTCTGACTGATGCAGGATAAAATGCCCCAGAACTACATCTTTGTTCCTGCAATAGCATTTTCTATTGGTGTTTATATGTCTAATAACACCAGTTAGGTGCTTTCTACAGAATGAAGATTTTTTCTATTTCTTATTTTTTTATTATTTCCTTTATTTAACCAGGGAAACCCCGTTGAGATCTGGATCTCATTTTCAAGAGGAACCTGGGCCGAAGTCTGGTAAAGAAATGAAGATGATAAAAAATGTGTCCTGCCTGAAGTGTACAGGTTTTAATTCCTCTTCTTTGATTTGAGAGTTAGAATTCTACCCCCCATGATTAAAATGAACTAAATTTAACAAAATAACAAAAATTGAGGACAGATTTTTGTTAATTGAAATAGAAAACTATATCAAGAGTTTCTAAAACTAACTAAAACATAAAGAAATTATATATCTTTTGTTTCAATTTTTATGAATTCATCTATTAGTGAAATATTAGCTTTTTCCCTCACATTAGCAAATCAGCAAATTATGGCACAACGCTTACGCTAGCCTGCAAAATGGCAACAGCAAACGTTGGAAGGAAACATCAGAATCAATTGTTTAACAATAAATGAATACATTGTGTGAAAATGGAAAATTCAGTGTTTTCCTTCTTTCTCTGTTAGCTAGTTGCTAAGCTAATCCTAAAGGGAATGACATGTTAGGAAATGCAAATGAGAGCTATGCTTAGAGGAAATGACACACTAGGGAACGCCCTCTTTGGGGCGTGGCTTAGATAGAGGCTAACAAAGGAGATCACAAACTCATCTGGGCGCCATTTTGTCTGTTACCTCCTAAAGGTGACATGAGAAATGGACCAACTGTATTTTGGTATTAATAAATGGTATTCATAAATTCAACTCACTGACGCTTCTTTGACCTCATGAACTCGGCAAGGAGAACGATTCTCCACACTTCTGTTGAGCATTGATTAGCTAACCAATGTATCCATCATGACAATACAAATACTTTAATCTTTTTGAATTCTGCACTTAGAAATTACCCAAAGTATGAAAAAACTGCTATAATTAATAAAAATTAAACTAAAACTAAGCAATATGTGGCTAATAATAACTAATAAAAACTATTAAACACACTAAAAGCTAATTAAAACTAGCTATACAAACAAAAGTCAAATAAAACTAACCATTAATAAAAAACCCAAAATTACTACAATCCTGCTGCACTCCCAAATCTTTGGCTTCACAAAGATATTTGATTTCCACACTTTAAAGTGTTGTTTGCTAGATAAATCCCATTTTAATGGATTCTGTGTGATGGTCTACAACAACAAAGGCTTCATGAAAGAAATTGTCTTCAGCTGCACATGCAAGACTACAAGGTGACATCTGTTTTGCACAGTGAGAAAGAGACACGGTGAAACTAAAGTTGCAATCTTCGTTTCTGCATGTTTTGTGAAAATTCCACTTTCACAGATAAAATAAACTCTTTGAAAATAATGTCTGGCAATCCGTGGAACAGAAATGTTCCTCCCTCACCCACAGCTTTTCTTTACAACTCATCCTGACTCTCAAACACAAGCTACCTTTTGTGATCTTTTTTCCCTGTCCTCCATCTATCCTGCTCTCTCTCTCTTGCAGATGCATTTGCATATTTTCTCTTTCTTTGAGACCCTGTCGGCCTTCCTTACTCTCTGCTCAGTTAATCTCCTTGGATGTGCCATTAATAAATGTTTTCATTAAGATCCTGTTCTCATTATTCACTGCAAGTGAAGCAATTTAATTGTTGCCTCGAACCTGTTCACACTCTCTCTCTGCCTTTGTCTTCCCTTTGCTTTGTTCTTCACATTCAGGCAGAAACAGGAGCTTCTTTAGAGCAGAGATGGAATATTCTGAATCTGAGTTTCTGCGTTTTCATGTATTATTGGATGCCGAAATAAATGACAGGCATTTCGAAATCAGCTTTCCTTTGAAACTTACACACACACACACACACGCACACATCCAAGACCCACACACGGAGGTGCTTTGGATTAATGGCTTGCTAAATGCGCTGATGGCAAGGGCTTGAGGACTTGTCTTGATAAGCTGCTTTCGTATGAGTGAAAGAAGGCAGGAAATATAGGATGGGGGAAGAAACAGGGTAAAGTGCCGAAAAGCAAAAAACCCCCAAAAAACGTGATAAAAGTCAAAAAAATATGTTTTAAGATGCAGGTATTTAAAAATGTGATTTTGTGGCAATTTTGGTCAGACAAACATGAAGTTGTCCTGCTTATGATGAAGTATTCTTCTGTTTCCTCAAACAGAACTCTCTATACTCTCACAGGAAATACAGATTTAATCAGGATTTAAAAAAAAAAAAAACTACTTTGTCTCTTAATTTACCTGCATACAAAGCAAAAAAAGAGGAAAAAATGAGTATTGCATGTAGAAGCGTTTCTGCAGCTTTTCACCAACTCAAATTTAAGGCGTTAAAAGACCATGTGGAATTAAACATAAGGCTTTTTGAGGTCAAGAAGAAGGAAATTTAAGACCTGTCATAGCTAATGTACAAAATAAATTTGCACATATGTATTGTACGAATGAACTGTTGAGAAAGAAATACTACTACTTGTGAGATTACCTACAGATATTGGAACAACTTTGTTCAAATAAAAGTCCTAAATGGTTAGTACTAGCGCTTGACCACTGTGTTTAAAATCCACTAAGCCTCCGACTTCTGAGTTTGCACCAAATGTTCTGGGATAAGTTCTAGCGGAAGCAGTGACAACCATTTTCAGAGAAGCTTTAGTCACACCAGAGGATCAAAACTGACATTTCTGGAGTCTGTTTATGGCTCTTGGCAGAAGCTTTGTGCTTCTCACACTGCAATTGGCTTCCTGCATCCTTAATCCCAATAGGGCCGAGCTTTTTTTGCACAGAATGCATGTAGCATTATACAGGTTGGCAATAAAAGTGAGTCATTGGCGAAGGCGAACGTCATCCAGCCAACTGGTGATAAATTTGCACTTACACATGATAGACAGCTAGCTAGCAAGGCTATATAGGCAAAATGTTACCAGTAGCCTCAACTGCCTTGAATGCAATAAAGATGTCTATCTTTTGCCTGACAGAAAAAAACATCTAACTTAATATTACAAAGTTCTGCCACGACAAAATTCAACACCTGTAATTAACGAATTTATGGAAAATGTTTAATTTTAAAACAAATTTAAGACATTTTAAAGCCTTCATTTTTGATACATTAATTTAAGACTTTCAAATTAAGTCTTAGATTAATTTAAGACAGGGTGTTAAATTAATTTAAGAGCGTTATATACAGTATATAAAAAAAAGTCTCCAGCAAAAAACAGAGGAAATTCAGGATTTTAAAAAATATAAAGCATAGAAACAACTTCCTTTCCTTGTTTTGTCCTCAATCTGAACATATTACCATCAAATCTTCATATTATGTAAACAGAGACATCAACTGCTCCTCCAGTCAGAGGACAGAGCACCGTCACAATCTCTGCCAGATGAAGGAAGTCTTGTTTACCTTTTGGACAGTGAATGTCCGGATGACGTATTCAGCCAGAGGCTCAGTTTCTATCAGGGTCACCTTGATGTCTCCATAAACCTCTGTCTCATCAGGCCAGTAACGAACACATTTCACCTGAAAAAACACCATTTACACAAACACACAGATTTAAGCAGAATGCCTGGTGATGATCACAAAACCGAAAGTTCGGCTACACGCAGGTACTCTCAGGACACAATCATTTTTAATAGTCCTGAAGATGAACTCACCCTTCCCACCTCCACCAGATTTGTAACCATGACGATAGAGGCCGAGTTTTCCTGCCAAACCATCCTCCAGAAATCCCTCACCGTTTCCTGCATGGGTCCTGACAGGCAAAATACACAAAATCAGTGCTGGTGTGTGCGTGTGTGTGGGCGTGCGCGGGTGTGTGTGCGTGTGCATGCAGATGGGAGCAAACTCATGTTAGAAAAGAAAATATCAGCAGTGATAATGCAGACTGTTACAAACACACAAGCACAACACGATTGAAGACACACACGCACACACACACGCCTACACACCATCAATCCCAGATAGCAGTTTTGGGGGGTTGAGGTAATGGGGTCTTAAATTTGTCAGGGGGATTTTATACAGCAGTTTAGATTTAGGAGGCTGCCGTAACAGTCTTCCACTCCGAAGTGACGCCATGCTGGTGGCGGCAACACACACTCGTAGACACGCACACTAACCACATTTCAGCTTGTCATATGCTTTCTGCACCAGTTTAATTACCTTGTGTTGCGATGTAATGTCTGGGTCTGTGATAGCCCTGTGAGTCAGAGGGAACAAGGCATTAAAAATCTTCCTTACCTTCTGGTTACATTTTTGCTTAATGCGTTTTTTTCTTTTTTTCTTTTTTCATTTAGTTTCAGGGTTTTATGCATCAGAATACAGTAAAACTGATTCTGATGCAAGCCCACCTCTGGGCTGTGAAGCACAGAGGTGGAGGGCTGATGGTTTGGCTTGGGCAGCTTGTAGTCACTGAATGATCACACTTTATATGAAGCTTCCTGCAGGTCAGAGTGAGCTAATCAACGGATGAAAAAATAAATCAAAACATTGCATTGCTCAGTCAAAGTCCATACCTCCAACTGATTAAAATGTAGGCATGGGACCTTAAAAGATCAAAACATCTCTGCAAGCTTTATTGAAGTGGAGTAAAGTGAAAAACCTTGGGAAACATCCCTACAATATAACACAATATTTGAATTTCCAATAAATGTTTGTGCAAATCTTTTTCAATATTATGATAATGTTAAAAAAAAAAGGAAAAAAAAGCACTTATTGTCGTGTTTCTATTCAATAACAAATGCCATTAAAATCAATAAGTTTGTTCAGACAATAAGTCATTAAAAATCAAAGTGCTAGTAGAAGTAAACATTTACATGGGATATACTTATATTTCAGCCTCGGCACTAGCACTATCAGCCGTATAAAGATGTCTTATTCACTATCAGCCGTATAAAGATGTCTTATTCAGGCATCAGAGTGACAAGTTCCTTATTCCTGGGAGTCTCTAAGTTCGCAGCGTTTTAGAGAAATAATAGTCAGCAGTTTTACAGAAGATCTGTGGATTCAAGACTTGAACAACAAACTCAACTTTTGGTGAATTCTGTGATGCTGAGACTTTTTGTAGAGCTTGCTGCAGTTACTCCATGGATACAAAGTGTTTCCATCACTGGGTTTGCAAAATACACAAATTTCAACACGTCTGAAAAACCACCTCATCCATGCACAAAAAACTTGTCAAAAAATTTTACTTTTTTCAAAATTGTCATTTATCCATCCAGTAAACTTATTTTCTGAATTCTAATTTGCACAAAATATGGTCAATAGAAACGCAGCTACAGTTACAGGAGAAGGAAACGGTTTCAGAAGCTTCATTGCTGGAGACTATTTTGAATCGTGTTTGTTTTATTAATATTCTTATAATTAAAGCATAAAAGTCTCTGTAGTGCATTCTTGTGGTTTATATTTTTCTTTAGGGTGTTCTTCCTTTTTTATGTATAATTAAATTTGTCTAATTTGTCTAATTAAAGTGTTAGTTTCTTCTTCCTTTCAATCTTTCATTAAATACTTTTTAAATATTGATATCTCGCTTGATTTTTAAATTATTTTCTTTTGCTGAAACACTTATGAATTCAATAGTCTGACTTCAGATATCAAAGAAGTTCAAATTTACCATTTTATTTTCCTGCCGAATTAATTTCCTTCACCACCTACTTGTGCATTTCCCTTTATTCCAGTTCTATTTTCCTGTTTTGTCCTCCAAACTATCCGCTTCTCTTTGAATAAACCAAGGTTGTTTTTAAAATAATCAACAACTTATAAAAAAGGATCAGTACTTTTCTAAACCCCGATTATTCCATTGATGTTATCCACTGCTCCTAGTTGGACAGATAACTGAGATTAATACTTTAATTAATTTTTGTTGCTATTAAAATCCCCCTTGTGTTTCTTAACTGAGACAATGTAACGCTCAGATTTTAGTTTTCCACATCCCTCCTTCCTTACATCTTAATAAAAAAGGCTTTCATCATTAGAGACTCATTGAATGAGAGATTTTCTCCAACAAATTCATTAGAGCAGTTAATACAATCATGTTTGCTGTAAAGAGATTACAATGAATAAAATTGTATAAAGTGAGGGGAATAAGACACGTAATAAAATCAATGGTAACACTGAGGAGGGAATAGAAATGAAGAAAAAATCTAATGGATTTCCAGATTCCAATGTGACTAAGTTGGTTAAAATGAATCTTTTAGGAGATCATTTAACGCTGTGATGAGTTTAGGAAGTGGTCAAAGTTTGTATTTTAAGTCTTTGTGGCAGGTTGTCATGAGCTGGTCCAGACCTGAATCGAAATGGAAGATCTGTTGGTGTGAGCAGATCTTCAGATTATTACAATGTGATAAGATATTAAAACACCAACCTTGCTTAGCTAGTCGTGAGAGGTTAAAGGGTTAAAGTCTTTCCTCTGCCTACATTCCCCAGAACGCTGTGCAATTCTGAACTGAAGTTCAGTGGAATCGTATTGAATGTATTATGTACTGATATTACGCTCAATATCAGTACATAATACTGATATAATTGTGTTTATTGTTTATTTATTTACTATTAGTTTATTGCCCTATTGTAGTCGGTGTGTGTGTTAACTTACATCAATATAGTTGGCGTTGATGTAGTCGGAGTGGGGGTCTCCATCCAGCAGCTGCAGTCGGACTCTGGTGTGATCATCTGTGGGATCAGATAGCACAAAAATACAACAAGCCTAAAGTTACTTTTACCCACAGATCGGAGAAGCTAACTGTGCGGGTGGGGATCTAGCTACCAGGGGCAAAATCATGACATCACAGACAAAATCAGTCCTCTTTAAGAAGATGTATGCACTGGAGACAATTTCTATAAAATGTGTCAAAATAATTTCAAATAAATTGACAAACACAGTAAAAGGATCTGACATCAAAATAAAACGAAACCTGGTGACGGAGCGGGAATCTGCATGTTTTGGTTCAGATGGTTTCATTTAGAACTGTTGTTTCCTTCACATCATTCAGTCCCAGAGCAGTTTCTCTCTTATAAACTCAATAGATTTGTTAGAAGCAACATAAAAGAACTCCCCGATGCAATTCAAAACCAACATTATTTGGATGTGTCAGAAATGCTGTTTCCATTACAAACCGCTGCTCTCAGCAAACACTTTTATTTGCTGCCAAATAACCATCAAGAGAAAGATTGTTTTACAAGAGGCGACTCTTTTAACGCTGGAAAACACTTTTCCCAATCTACCACAAATGTATTCAGAGATTTACTTCATTAAGTCAGTAGCAGTTTTTAAAAAACATCACAAGGTCATTGAAATTTAGAAGAGAACAATTTTCTCTCTCAATAAAATGTCGATAACACTTCCATGATGCTTTTCAACGCCAAAGACATAACAGATGATGGACATGAGCATAAACTAGTTTTATATTCCAAAATTTACATTTCATGTCACAACAGCAATCTTCAAAGTGTTTTATAGACTTTAGAATTAGAATTTATTTGTCATTGTGCAACAAACGTTTTGCATAACGTTATTTTCCAAACAGCAGTAAAAAAAAATACCTGCTTTTCATAGTTAAAAAATTATCTGACCTGTGCTTAATGCATTCGTTTTACCACCAATTACTCTAATTATCTTAAAATAAAATCCAGTGCAACCAAGAAAAACTAGTTTGAGTTAAAATTCATGAGTTATTCATGAGTACAAAGGCTCATTTAAAATCAAAAGTATTGTAACTTTTCAGACCGTTGTATGTAATTCAAACATCTGTCTGTGTGATTAATCTATATAGTGTGATTCACTTATTGACAAAGTCTCTAAAATAAATTGATTTTTCAATAATATTTTAATTTATTGATGTGTATATGATAATGTTAACCAATTGTTCCACTATGACCAAAATAATTAAACACTGACTTCACCTTCACACTCAAACTTCCTCCTCATGTCACAAGAAATAAATCAGTTTTTTTTTTCTTTTCCACTTCTGAAAGTCATTATTTTGTTCTGGGCCCAGTAATAGCCATCTATAATATTCGGATGCACATGAGAGTGATTATATATAATGGGAGGCAGTCATTTGGCTTAGTCGTGTCATAGCAACAGGAGGTAATTGCAGATGAGGTGGGCTTAATTCAGACTGATTATCTCTAGTTTGTTCCTCGTCACTTACAGTCTTTGGCTACTTTCTTAACACTGATTTTTTTTTTTAACCGCCCCCACTGTGAGGTAATATGATAATGTGAGAATAACAAGAAGAGGAGAACTAAAATAAAGCATAGAAGAAGAAAATGGTAAGTATAAATTACCGATCGTCATCAAATTAACAGGTTGAAGAAAAAGAGGAACATTGATTTACTAATGCAAAGGTGGTTGTTTGAAATGCAGCTTCAAAAAATAGCCAAGTTGCATCCTACTGAACATTTGAACCTTGTTTTATGTAGCTGAGTCCACAAAACTGACCCTGTACATAATACATTTGTAAAAAACAGAATCACATGTTATCAATTTTAAAGTCAAAGCTTAGCTTTTCAGAACTCTAAAAATCTCTTCGTCAACAGCGGCTTTTAGAGGAGAATCTATTGTTCAGCCGATGACTCAGACGTTCAACTGAGACCATTTCCTCTTTGCTCGCTGCAGCAACATGGGCGCAATTATTTTGTCAAGTAGGCGTTGACATTTTGGGAGTTTGACTTTTCTACTCGTGGCTGCCTCAGAGTAAAGTTTGCAGTGGATTGAAACGCTTAGATGTAATTCAGGAATTGAAGAGACGCTGTTTTCTTTTCACCAAGGAGTTTTATTTAGAAGTCCCCAAAAAACTGAGACAAACATGGAGGTGTGTGTGTGTGTTTGAAAGGGTTCGTTGGTTCTGCCATGGCTGGTGCTGCTGGTCTTCTGTCAGACCTTCAATAACTTCCAGGTCTGTTTGGGCTTCATGTTCTCACTATGCAAAGAAGTTCAAATGTAAGAGTTTATGACAAAACCTTCAGCATTGTGGATCAGTGCCAGATTGGATAGAGATTTGCTCACACTGCTGTCGTTACAGGCTTTTACATTACCATCCTCTGATGGAGGATCACCATCAGAGGATGGTGATCCTCTGATGGTGATCACCATCAGAGGATCACCATCACCATCCTCTGATGGTGATGGTGTTTGCAGGGTTTTTTTGGGACTGGCCCTTTAACCATCTGTAAAACTTTACCTCACCACCCTACAGAGGAAGCATTTTATTATGCAAGCAGAATCTTATTTCAGTCAGAACACTGCAAAAACCCAAAATCTTACCAAGTATTTTTGTTTAGTTTCTATTCTAAATATCTTGCTACACTTGAAATAAGACACAACTAACTTTCAGCAAGATATGGGAGCTTGTGCCTCTTGCATACCGACACTTATAACAAGACATTTTTCCCATGTTATAAGTGAAATAATCTGCCAGTGGAAATAGTCCATTTTTACTTGTAAGTTAGTTTTTTTTTTTTCAAGCGTATCAAGATGTTTGCACTAGAAACTAGATCAAAAATACTTGGAAAGATTTTGTGTTTTTTCAGTGTATAATTCATTTGGAACATTATGCAGAAAAAAACCTTTAATTATCGTCTCGGATCGCCTGGAGAATTATCTGTCTTGTGTTTTTCTAATGACAGAAATCTTGCTGCTCCGGCTGAGTGGCCACCGGGACAGCAGCATGAATCCACTCTACTGGTACTAGATACTGTCATCAGCTATCAGCTCACTCACACTTTGTAACTCTTCTTTCCACACACTGCATGTACAAACAAACAGCAGGAGGTCGTCTGCCAGCCGTCTGCTCACTCTCTCCTTCTCCTGACTTCTATGCTTCCGCTTTTCTCCTCTTTTCCCGAGCCGATCCTGTCCACACGTCTCTCCTCTTCCTCTGTGCTTTCCCTCTGCTGCATCCTTTCCTCCCTTCCCTCTGTCTTGCCCCATACTGTCTTGCTCCTTCAGGCAGCAGTAATTACACAGACCTCGTGTCAGAGGCTGTCATAACAGGAGAGCAATAGATATAAGGCTGGAAGGAAGGAGGGGCCCTTTCTGCTGCTCTCTGCCCAGGAAGGGGAGCTTCTAATTGGGCTGAAATGGCAGGAGGTACTGGCTCGCAAACACTGCAAATCTGGACACAGGCCACAGGTTTGAAGAGACTGACAGTGGGTTGGATCTTTCTGTACTCTGTGTACAATATATCAGCAGCTAAAACCGTCTCGAGACAAAGAGAAATTATTTTCTTTTCTCTAATTAATAAATATTTGTGCATATATGCACAAACAGTATACAAAAAAAAAAAAAACTTGACATATAATGAAACAATTATACATATCGCTATGTTTGAGAGGAAATACTTAGTTGTATGAAGTGCAAAGCAAAACAAAAATACTGATGTTTCACTAAGTCTTCCTGGCTCAAGCCTTGAACCCGGTTTTGGTTCTGCCGGAGGTTTGTTCCTGTTAAAGGGGAGTTTTTCCTTCCCACTGTTGTTACATGCACTCTCTGCTGTAAAGTCAACGACACAATGCAAACGATAGTCTACTGTCGCTACGTTCTCACCCAGCAACATCAAGCCATGGACTTGCAGCATTCAACTCGATGCAATCTGCTGTGAAATCGCTCTACATAAACTGGATTGCATTTTCCAAAAGAGGCTCTCACAAACAGGCCACACCAAAAAAAAAAAAAAAAAAAGTTTACCATTTTCTTGCAATTAATCACACTGAAAAAGACAAGGTCATGATCATCTTTAATGTGGGCAAATTAATATCATGTTCACAACGATCATGACTGTATGTAAAGCTTTCACTGGCACAATATAAGTGGGGCGAGATGTTTAAACCAAATATCTATAGTTCAGTGTTTGTCTGAACTATAGTTCAGTTCTGTTGCCAGGAACTGATCCTGGAACCAGATATAGGCACCCAGAGTGCACACAGTCTCCCACTGGCATCTGTGGCACTGGACTGGAGTAACAACAAAGTCATCAGAAGCTGAGGTGTCCAAGGGCAAAGAGTCACCAACCCATTACTCATTAATGAGCTCCACTCCTTGGCAGCGTCTCCTTCTCTTTATAACCTTGCAACTCCTCTCTTTCCTCTTTTGGCCCCTCGACTCTCTGCTTTTCATTTGCCTCCATCATCTTTGAAATTCTTGCCATTACCCTTGCAGCCACTGTAAGAAAGTTTTTGTAGTGGAGAACTTGTTAACTTGAGGGGTCCCGAAAAGGCCAAATAAAATGGTTTCTTTTTTGTATCATGGACAGACTCACAGTGGAGTCAGTGGAATGTAGCAGAAAGCTGCAATTTGGAGACATCAGATCACATTTTAGCCGAGCGAGAGCCTGCAGACCGCTGCTGAACACAAATGAGAGGGAGTAACCAGAGTCTAATGACTGTTTGGTGTATACAGCAAAAAGGAGAGGCTTGTTTTCAACATCAGAGGTCATATAGCTTTATATAGCATAACACAAAGCTAGACCAATTTAATACAGAAATACAGCTGAAATTCTATACTTACACGAGCGTATGAAAAACAAAATTGTTTTCTAAAATCAAATTAAAGTAAATGTATCCTTTTTAAAGTTAGGACAAAATTATCTCCATTTTGTGAATGCCAGAATCATCACAGAAAATATTTAATTATTTATGTATATATACATGTACATACTACTGATGATATTATGGGGGAGAGAGAGAAATGAATGTTTCTACAGCAAACTGAATAAGGATTTGTTCAGATAGGACTCTTGACATTTTATACAATTTTTAGAGTCAGAATGCCCTTAAGAAAGCAAATCTTTAATCTTTTATTTTAGGGAAACAAACATCTCTTGCTCCAAACACAAGTAATACATGGCCTGTGTGGTTTGGGACAAAGACTTGGCAGCTATTTCTGCAACATTTGATCTTTTTCCTGTCAAGGCTGCTGGATAAAGTCGCCGTCGTATTACCGATACTGGACAAAACCTTATCAAGCTCCTGCAGATTTTATGCTCTTTTGAGCTGCAAGGCAATAAGCAAAAACATCGACTTACAGGCTCTTTGTTTACTATTGTCTTTGTTGCCGCTTGAAAAATGCCAGAAAGAGAAAACGGCTTTTATGCTTGAGGAGGAGGATTTCATGCATCGGTCCATTGGGTTAAGATTTATAGTGGTGGAAAAATAAAGTGACTCAAACACATTTTAGATAGTTTATGGGACATTCTTTAATCTAACCAAGGATACGCATTCAACTGTCATTGTTGAGTGAGTTACAGAGCAGTGAAAGAAGCTGCTGTTGTTTGATAATTTCAATTAATTTAGAAGCCAATTAAAAAATCATTACCTCATCCAGAGCAATTAAAAGTGCTTTATTTGTGTAACCGAATTTTAACGCTGCTTTTGACTGACTTTAAATGTCTCCAGAAACAGATGGAGCTGCCGTTTAAGACAGGTGATTAAAGGACGGTCACATAGTGAGATGAACATACTGAACAAGGCGTTTTATGCCCCGTCCTCTCCTTTTGTTCTCATCTCTTCTCCACTTACTCCTCTCGCCTCCCCTTTCAGTAGCCACTAAGCAGGGATCGTGTCTGTCACAGATATACTTAATCAGTTAACTCCCTTCAGAGCTCAGCTCACACATGGCATGCTCTCTGCTGTCAGCACGGCTCAAGGCGTTGGAAAATTTAATGGCGTCTGTGATTGAGGCAGGGAAGAATGTAAGAGACTGAATGGTGTGTTAGCATGTTCCCACTTAAAGATCTTCTTCAGGGTGTGACAGATTTGTTTGCATTTTCTTTGAAGTATTCCAGCTGTTTCTGGTTCTCCAATAATATATGTGCATTAGTGTGGAAGTGTAAGAGTGAAGGGTGGTTTGGTGTGTAATAGTCTATTTAGTCCAGCGCTGCCTGCAGCTGATGTGTCAAACAACCCAGGAATGATGTCGGCTTACACATGCACACACACGCAGGCACACACAAACATGTCTCCAGCTGTTTGAAGGCTGTCGGGACGACAAGGAAGCAAACGACAGATGAAAGAGGTTGAGGAGAGAGAGATGGAGAGCAGAAAGAACAGCAGCTTCAGCTCAATGACACGGCGCCCTGCAGAGCTGTTGGTCCATTCAGGGAGCCTCTAAAGTAAAGTGCAGTTTTAGGGCCACAAAATGAACACAGAAAAAGAAAAGTGACCAACAACAATAAGGTCCAATAAAGATGCTAAGAGAATTAATTAGTTTAAGCCTGATTTTACCATTTACTTCAAGTACAGATCATAATATGAAGACAGTGACTCACCTGTGGTTTCTGTAATGGAACTAAATGTTTAGAATAACGCAAACATGTTTGGGAATTAACTTATCTGGATTTCAGCAGTTATATAAAACACATAATGACTAACTTAGTTTAGGTGAATTAATGAGATGAACCTGAATCTCATCCTCCTGATTAAAACGCAGATATGCATGAAGTTATCACAGGAGCAACCTGATTAAGCTGTGGTTCATTTTTACAACAGTCACTGAGACAAATTAAATGTGAAGTGAGGCTCAGAGTTTAAATCCTACCAGGTTGTGTGTGGTAGTGGGTATAATTGTTCTTACTGCAATGCATCTCATTAATACAGATTCATTAATCAGTTAATCACCCCACACTGCCCACGATAACACAACATCAACTCCCTGAGGTTTTAGCACAATGACCTTTGACCACTTGTCCTACTCTCCCTAAAATTAAATCAAACTAAATTCTTACGGATCATTTTAAAAACTTAAAGTAAACGGATCTATGTGGATCATTTTACAAACTGCCAGTTACAACTTGCTGTCTCAACGATTAACAGCAATCATCATCAAGAGTATCAATGATGCCACTGCTGCTAAAACCAGAATAATTATCACCATTTACAGTGAGCATCGCCCCACAGGGAGCTGCAACAGAAATCATTTCATCATCATCATCTGTAGACGAACGTGTTACTTTACAATCACCACTTCCTGATATGCAATCAAGTATAAAAAGGATAAATTAAAGGCAGAAAAAAATAGAAAGAACTATTGATGACAGTTAAAAAGTGAAAAATGTTCAAGAATCTTTCTGATACCAAAAACAGTCCAGAAAAAAAAATCACCGGAGCTTATTTTGAAGCTCCTAACATGAAGTTCATGTATCAGTTTCCACAAGATGTCGTCCTCTAAGAACTGTTAGAAAATGTTCTTTAATTTAAATAATCAGCCAGATTTTCTCATGTTTTTTAGGTTTTCAGTTTTCATGTGAGAAAAATCCCAATAAATCACAACTTTTTTTCTGTCTGTTAAACAGAAAACGTCAGATTATGCAAATTATGAAAATGTGTAGACTTCTTACAATAATAATGAATCTGCAGTATTATTGACTCCTCTTTATTAAATTACGTACAACTTAACTTTATAGGCTGAGACGTAAATACTTCATTATAGGGAGCATGCATTGGTCATCAGGAGAACTCAGCTAATGCACAACACAGATCACTGAGCTAATCAGAGGCAGTAATGGTTCAAAGTGTAGCATTAAAGTAAAGCTGTTGGGCCATGTAATGTGAAGCAGCAGTCGGCATATTATTGCTAATAAGGCCAATATTTTTGACAAGGATCATAAGCTACAGATTTGTTTAAGTTTTATAGCGGTTCTTAAAAAAGGGATTCCAGTTGAGTAAAATTAGTGGTTAACTAAACATAAATGTTTGGATTTTAACAAGAAGTCAGTTTCAGGAGCAGAAAATCTTCATCTTTAATGGGTTCATGGAGAAGGTTTAACGTCTCTGTGCATATTCCTTTAAATACTGCACTTTCTATCCAACATTATGGACCTTGTAAACACGGTGTAATGAGGTTTTAATTTTATTAGAATAATCCATAAAAGTATGAACCATCAGATGTTACTAAACATACAACCTAAGGTGAGGCAGACGCAGAGGACCCAGGTTGTAGAGAATGAATGATGAATTTAATGAATATGTCAGAGATACAAAAGTCCAGGCAGCACAGATGAGAAGAAGGCTCAATACTGGTAACAACTGGTAACTTAATAGACATCTGACAACAGACTTGACGCTACAAGACGAGGACCCAACAAGGAACACAGGTGGGTTTAAATACGCAGGGAGACAATCAGGGGAAACAAGGAACAGGTGCAACCAATGAAGGGATAGACAGGACAAAACAGACTCAACAGACAGAAGCCTAAATGTATATATACACAGAAAAACTCAAATACTTACACTTACAAATTTCAAAGTCTCATATGAGACTATATTTGTTATTTGATGACTTTCTAAGACACCCTAAGAAACCATGTTAAAACCGACATTTATTTAACCCATTTTTCTAGCTGAAAATTAGTCTTTTTCAGCCACTAAATAAGCCAGGGTTAGGGTTAGGGTAAATGTTGATCATTTAGAAACTGATATTTCAAGTGGGGAACTTTTATCTCATGTGAAGCGATGGCAAAAATATTTAATTGCGAATGCTGTTGTCACGCATAGAACAAATATATAGTATTATTATGGTATTACAGCATCTTGGGAGAGTCACATATTCATTCTTGCAGACAAACAAACACACAAAAAATGGTGTTTCCAGTTTGGTACCAACATGAAACAAGCTACTTTAAGATCCATGCAACAGCTTTGGGATAAACTAACGCCAACGACGAGCCAGGCCATAATGTCCGTCATTAGTGGGCGGTCTCGATGACAAATCCCCCAGAGCCAAGCTAGAAAATCTAGAAGAAAATCCTCTGGGATAAGTGGAGGCTGTTATTAAGCAGGATATTAATTCCCACGGTTATTATTGGCATGGAAATGGGACACTGTAAAAGATCCCACTAGATTTACACAAAGCTGTTCAGGTCCTTACAGAATAACGTCATTGTTAATAACTGCTAACAGTTATTTATGTTAACCGTACCGGTTATATGGAGAAAGGAAGAAGTCTGAGTGTGTTTGCACATGGATGGGAGATATGTCATCCCCATTCGCTGGAGCTCTCATGTTTATATGGAGTGCAGAGTGTGTGTTTGCGTGTCTAGGTGTGTGTGTTCGCTGAGGATGCTAATATTTGTTGTGGTTCTTTGGTCAAACACTTCAGAGAAGATGTTGGTATCAGGACTTCAGAGCATCTCAGAGCGAGTTGCGAATTGAAGCCAGAGAGGATAAGAAAAGAGAAGGAAAAAGCGCCGTCTGCTGCCGTTAGCACACAGCTACATAAAGCAACAGTTGTTTCAAAACTGATGCATTTTTTTATTCACTTTCACACATCCTTTTATTTGCTCTTATTTCTGCAGCAAACAATGATTCACGTAACCTTAGCCTTAATGAGAAACAACAAGATGCGACAGAGGAATCTGATTACGGCGCCGATGCTCTGGGGTGGGACACCAGCTGAACCTTGGAAGCCTGCCGAGAGGCGCTGCTTAGCAAAAACTGACCCTTTAATGAATGTCACCGACCAGAACACTTTGGGAAATCCGTGAACAGCAAAAGGAGCAAGTTTGTGTTTGTACGTAAAAGAGAGGACGTGAAGAACAAAAGGGAGAAATAGGAGGTCAAGAAACTGGGGAATGGTGGATGACAGGAGAACCACACAGGAAAGAAAGAATGAAGAGAAAAGTCAAACTGCGTAGCAGGGAAGTAGAATGAAAAACTTTTACACTGAGCCTTTGTGAGTATTTTTTAGTAGTTATATTTTCTCTAACCCTCCGCATGGCATGTTGAGGAAACATCACAGAGCGCTTGGAAAGTGCTCTGTGATGGCATCCTTGCCTCCTGTGTCAAAGTTTATAGCAGCTTGGTTAACTTTTATCTGTGCTTTTTTTTGCTGTAAACATTGGATAGAAAACATAAGCAAAGAGCAACAAAGAAATGACTGACATAAAGAAAAAACAATAAAGTTTTGACAGGAAAATTCAGTGGAGTTCAGCCTGATAAGTTTGACCCAAGTCATTTATTCAAGTGCATTTATTATTTCTGAATATACATTCAGCTCTTCTAGGAGTGAGAAAATGTACAGTGGTGGTTAAACTACTTTGGAATAAATATGAGGATGGATATCCATAACTGGGAGGAGACGTTGCTTTTGGCAGAGCCTTTGAAACAAGGAAATCAAAGTTTAGCGCATTCAATCTTTGAGCCATTAAAACAAACTGCATGCTTGGTGGAAATATATTCTGTTCAATAACAGAAATGTTTGATGTTTCTGAGCTTTATTGTGCAATATTTGCTGAGATGGATATAAGAGTAAGGAATGAGAAAATCAATGATCCGATCAATGATCATTATAAATGTGCAGGTTAAACAGATTGTTTCTGAATTTTTATTAATTTCCATCAAACAGGAGAATGAGAGCGAGAAGATGTTATTCCATCAAACAGCTCCAGAGAATTTAATTGTGTTTTACAGAACAACATATTTCAGCCCCGTGAACACTTAATAAACATAACAGCTATATTATAAATGTTAGGAAAACATACAAATCACCAAGAGATTTTAGAAAACACACTTTGTTGTTCATTTTTAGATCCAAGTAAAACCCTGCAGCATAATCTCACCAGCATCTATCCTTCAGAAAATGTTGAGCATAACAGAAAACTCAGCATTAAGGAGGCCATGTAAACAGGAATGGTGAAATATTCCTCTATGTAAACCCTACAGTTCCTTCCCACTGAATAAACGGACTCAAATCAAAGTTCATTTTGATTATTTCAAAGGTTTTAGGACATTTTTCTAGCTATGTGTGACAAAACAAGCAGCAGTGTTACAGGAGATGCTGATTTTTATTTTTCAACTTAAAAATAAAAATCAGCTGAGAGACAACATGAAAAAAAATCATTATGTTGCAGATCTGAGATGAATAGAATATGCTTTATTGTTCCACACAGGAAATATATATCCCAGCAGGAGTAGGATAATGTAAAGATGTACAAGATGTTCATGGATACTGTTGTCCAAAATGAGAACATCTATGCCAATAACAACAAGGATGTGAACAACTGTCAAGAGTAAGGATCTACAGTAACGCTTCTTTCTGCACAGAGGATGCTGCAGTCCTCCATCTCTCACCGCCTGCACTGGGTCCCATCCCAGGACTTCATCCAACTGCTTCCTCTCACCTGCAGATGAACTGTTTGTCCAACAAAGAAAACAGACGATTGCTGCAGCAAGGAAAGGAGAAATAACACGATGCAAAGCTACAAATTTTATAATTCTTTTGGGAATTATGTAAGCAACTTTACCAACTGACTCCTAATTAAGTAAGCCGGGATCATCCTCTTTGTTTAATGGCTTAAACCAATCGTAGTGCATTCCAATAAGTGCAACTAATATGCAATTCATTGGAGAATTTCACTCATGTTTTGACTTTACAGTCTTTTTCTTAAGCACACTTTGATTTTGAAGCAAAACTCCCAAAAATTGTTCACAGCAAAAGATTTGTCTCAGTCTCACTCAAAACTTTATGCAAGTAAAAACACTCAGGAATCCAGAAGCACTCAACTTTTTTTCTTTTATACATAAATATAAATATTGAGCAAAAATGTAATTTATTTCCAAAGAAAAGCCTCTGTTGAATTATAAATGAGCATATGGGAATGAATGCTTGAAGAACTAAGAGCAGAGCAGAAAAAGAACCAAGAAAAAAGGAGAGGAAGGAGGAGCAGAAGGAGAAAATCAAGGCAGACAGATGCCTGAGACGAGGAAACACTAGTGCGCTTTGCCTCAACCCATAAACTGTCAGAGGCAGGACGAGAGCATGAACAGATGGACAGAAAGAGGGAAGAAGTGAAAGGAAAGAAGAAAAGAAAAGGTGTCAGGAATGAATAAAAGCAGGAGATGTAAGGGTAACAAAGCAGTTTCATAAAAAAAATGTAAAACCAAGAAGTGGAAAAAGAAAGAGCAGATCAAAAAGAAGAACAAAGGGAATGGGAATGAGATGAAAAGAAGAGCAACGTTTGAGGAGGGAGAGAAAGGAGCTGGACGGAAAAGAATGGAGGACAGGAGGCTGGTAGATTAACATTTATTCAGTGTGCTGAGGGGATCTCAAACATGGCATCAAGCGTTTGTGTTTGGCAGATGGCCGGAGGAAGAGTGTGTTAACACTTCAACTCAAATCAGCCCTTTCCAAACTGTTCCAGAGAGAGCCAGAGGGAGGGAGGGCGAGAGAGAGGTGGCACAAGTTTGCATTAGCGTGTGTGAGAAGCGTTGCAGAGAAATGGCAGGATGTGAAATACCCTCACACGGATGGAACAGCCAGTCCAAACGAGGGAGGGTCACACTCTGAGAGTTTAAAATCTCACAGAGCCAGGCCAAACATTTAGGTCCGTCTGCAGCTCTCTGCTTGGGCTCACTCAATGTTTGCCTGGCTTAGAGGTGATGTGGATACATGGAGACCAAATTTACCCAAGATGCAACAACATCAGACTTTATCCAACATCACTCGAGTCTCTTCTTGTCCCAAAGCAGATAGATTTTCTAACTGCTTCTAAATATTTTGACAATATTATACAAAATTTCCTTAAAAGTCCCCAGTAAAGAGATTTAAGTGGAAAATGGTAGGTCAATTTTATCTTCAATATGCTTCATCACAAGTGACATTAAAAACAGAACAATAATATCCTAAAAAAATTTGATGCCTGTGTCTGGATGGAAGCTCCACATGTCAAGAATTTATCTTATGCTTGGAAATACAACTCAACAAACCTCCCTGGGAGGCAACTAGAATATTAAAAGCCCTGTGATGAGTCTTCATGTATCCGTTAGTTTCAACGTCAGGATACTGTGGCATCTCTCCATCCCACATACAGAACAAGGAGTTTCACAGTCCCAACTCTATCTTTCATAGAAACCCAAACATGATGCCTAGCAAACTGCGTTAATTCCTGCTAATGCTGCCAAAAGCATAAACAAGTCATCTTCTGTGTCAACTTCTGTTTTCCATAAAAGTTGGATTCTACACCCACTGCAGCTGCGTTTCCACTGTCCATATCATTTCATAATTTGGGATTTCAAACGTAAATTTGTTTAATGGAAACATGCCAATTTCAAATGAAACTTTCATTTTTCAAGAAATTTACAAATCTTTGTAAATTGGCTTATTACAGAAAACAGTTTTTCACATCACGAGTCACATGATCAACAACTGGATGTTAAACATAACAGCTATATTATAAATGTTAGGAAAACATACAAATCACCAAGAGAACGCAAACCCAAAAGAAAAAGGAAGCAGTTGGAAGATCACAATGTGGCATGATTTTAGTGGTTTATTACATGAACAAACTTGGTAACATATTTTAATTGCATTTCTTATTTAATGGAAGCACAAAAATCTTGTTTTTTTGGTATTAGCAAAAAATTGACAAGGTTTTGCATAAACATTAGTAATGGAAACACAGCTTTGTGTGACACCATCACGCCACTCCAAATCCAATCATTTACACGCCTCTCAGAGTTGTGCATGTGGATTCACTAACATATTTTCATTTTGCGTTGCCATGTTTTTGTCAAAGCAGATATAGGACGCTACTAAAATACAGTAAAACAGAGAACTGGCTTAAAGACTAAGGAGCATGAAAACAAGAGCAAGTCCTCCGGTGTTTCCGACACTGACTTGGATATGAAGTTGGTGTTTGACTATAAATTTAAACAAAACAGATGTCTCTTTTCTCTGCAGTTTCTAAACAGTCGAGATGCAACACTGCATGTATTCATGCCAAACTGTCAAAGCTCATTCTGTCAAAGTTTGTGTTAGTCGGTGTTCATTCTCATCCTAAAGAGCTTTTACACAAAATGAAAATCCTTCAGAGGGGCTGTATTTACCATGTATTTTACATCCACATAGTATCATTTTATAGCACAATCAAGTAATTATGCTTGTTTCTGCTGTTATAAACAACATAAATAAATGTTGTTTATCAAACATGGCTTTGCAGTTTGATCTCCGTCTCTTGAAGCTCCTGTTCTTTCCGACTCTCTGCCTCATGTTGACGTCCTCTCATCAACATTCCTTCATCTGAGCTCTGGACTGAGAAATAGTTCATATAATGAGCACAGTTCCACTAGGTGTATGCTAACTGCTGCTGCTGCTAGTTTGAAGGAGCTGAATGGAGGAGGCGCAGTTTGGAGGCAGCGCTCAGTTCCCAAACAGGAGATTCAAATATTTCTTAAACATGCATGAAATAATCAAATCAACTCAACAAGTATGCCTTTTGATTATAACATGAAATAAAGCTAAAAAATAAAATGATTTTACACAATACTGCCCCTTTAAAAAAACAGACAAGAGTACCAAACTCTTTGTATAATTTTAAATCAGCTAACTATAAATATGGATGGTGAAATTGGCTTCTGATCATAAATCACATATACAATACACAAGTTCAACCTTCAGTCAAATCTGTTTGCAACACTTTATGATGCAACCTGCACATACAAGAGGAGGCCTCCTCTGATTAACCTCAACGTGGAATCAAAGAGCCCACTAACCATTTCATCAGACAAGGTTTGAGGAATGTTTTCATGTACTTCTCATGTGAAAATAGGTCACTTCACCTCTTAAAGCGTAATACCAGTCATGAGGAGGTGATTTTAGCCTTGCATAAGAGGAAAAAAGCTTGCATCTATTCTGAGAGCTGGAGACAGTCAATCTGCCTGTCTCACCACATGTACATGTTCTAATAAAGACACGGCACAACCTCGTTTCCCCCAGGGCTTTTTAAAACATTTTCTCAAGAAAATTAGCCTTTGTACAATCACAGCAAGCAAGATGGACAGTTTCCATTACTAGGCCCTTGTAATTAAAGGATTTGTACTAATAGCAAATTTATCATAATTCCTGTTGGCTATCAAGTCTTTGACAGGCTATTTCATTCCAGCGCTAAGTTTCATATTAAAGCCTTCAGGTTAGTGCAGTGTCTTTGCCGTGACATCTAAACCCTCATAATGAAATATGTACACAGTCCCAGGCCTGTGGACACTAATACGCACTAACCGTAAAATATGAAGCATAAAATGCTATGCATATGGATCATGCTGCTCCTGGTGGCAAACAAGTAAACCATAAAACCTTTCAGAACTTAAATCAAACAATCCGTTGTTGTTCCAGCATAATAGAGACATGAGGTTTCGTTATGCAAGATAACAAACGACTGAACGTTCAATCTGACGGACATCGCTGTTGCACGGAACAGAACATATATTATTATATTCAAATGCTAATGCACACCAACAACCACACACACACACACACTAATCCCACATGCAGTCCCTCACTCCGAATATCATTACTGCAGTCCGTCTTTGCACCGAAATGAAGGCTCATTTTGACAAAAGTCTCTGTGAATAAAATAGCAGCTGCAGCCTTTGATCATCAGGCAGGATTGAAAGAAAATTCCTCTGCAAACTGAAAGCAATTTCTTACTAGGTTTCCTGTATTAGACTTACACAAGTATGAAATCCAAGTATCAGTGGTGTTTAAAAGTGCATTAAGGCAGAAGGTAGGAAGCAAAGCCAGAAAATCTGTTTTTTCTAATGAACAAATTCAATTCTTTCTTGCATGTACAAACATAAAACATTCATATTGTTGTAGATTATAAAATAATATAGTATAAATGTATGTTATTGTACGCACATCACAATTTATCTGTGAATATTCACATTTAAAAATGATGAAAAGTAACATAAATAAAATGTATTTGAGCATATAAAGAAGGGAGAGGTGGAAGGAAGGATCTCCAAAACTGCTTCTTGGTGCATCCCAGACATTGCAGATATTTTTGTCCAATAACTATTTTATTAGTGGTGGGATGAGATTAGAAAATAAATTATTTTCAGGGTCTGTAATCATTTTAATCAAAAACAATCAATTCCATAAATTATTGAATAAATAAACATATGAGCTCTACAATAAAATAATTTTTGTTTTGAATCTGTTTAGATGATTGAACCATCAGATTGATGTAAAGTTGTATTCTACCCATCCAGCTTTTCGGTGTGTCAGAAACTCCTGAAACACTGAACACTTCATTCAAAAAAGAAACGTGGACATTAGATGCTTTTTTAGACTTGATCTACTCTGCTGATAGGCTAACTCATTTTACCACAACTCCAACACAACAATGTTCTTTCCCAGCGTCCCATCAGTTCATATTATGAAGCAAAAATTAGGGGTGAAGGGCAGCGGCTTCATCATTTGCAGGTTGTTTACAGATGCATCAGATTTACTGGGGTACCAGAAGCGCAACACAAGGGTTCCAGATCAAGAAAATATGTAAGAAAAATAAAATGGAATTAGCTTCTGTTAAAATTTATGTCATTGGTAGCTTAAAATTAATGTGTCAAGGAAACAGCTATCCTAATCAGTTTAATATTGCTTCATTCAAGGAATGTTGCAGTTTAGATTGTTTGGCTTTGTTACTCAAAAAACGTTTAACCAAATGAGAGGTACTGCTGAGTCAGTTCTACGATTTACAACCAAAGTTTCTACTTAAATGTATCAAACAGACAACAGGTCTAGGAAGAAAAGTCAAATGTTCATGAAGGCCGTCTCAGGCCAGAAGATAAAAAAGCATCTTCTGTGTCTTAGAAAATGAGAATATTGCGTGTCTTATATTCCCCTTCAGAATGCCTCATGGATTCTCTTTGGGTTCTGGTCGGGTCAGTTAGCTGCCAACAACACCATGATCATTGGACCAGCTTTCAGTGCATTTGGCAATGTGGGTCGGTACAAAGTCCTGCTGGAAAACAAAATCAGCATCTCCATAAAGCTTGTCAGCAGAAGGAAACTTGTAGTGCTCTAAAAAATCCTGGCAGATGGCTGTGTTGACTGTGGAGTCCAGAAAACCCAGTGGACCAGAACCAGCAGACGACATGGCACTTCAAATCACCACTGACTGTGCAAACTTCACGCTGGACTTCAAATGCCTTTCCACTCTCGCTCCAGACTCTGGGACCTTGATTAGATGCAACTTCTACTAGACAGCTATTGTAAATCACAGTGGCTACACTGTCATATGATATTACAAGCAAGGGAAGCTTTAATACTTACAGGTATTTGATAAATAATATCTGAGAGACTTGTCCCAAAAGAGCCAGCACCACACACAGCAGCAGAAACCCAAGGGAGTCGTTTTATTTGTTTTGCCGAAAGAAATTGTACAAAAGCCTTGAATATTTCTTTAAATAATTTTCCGTCCCTTTTTCGCTCTTTCACAGAAAACAGCTGTGATGATTTGAACTCTGCTACAGTTAAAAGAGCAAAATTAACTGTTGAAATAAAACCAAATTAAACCACACCCATCTGGCCTGAAACACAATGAAACCTTAACATAATTTAAGGCTCTCCGTAAAACAGACAAAAAAAAACAAAACATTTAAGTACTCACATGCGATGATGTTGCCATAGCGGTTCTTGCTGCGATTCTCATCCTTCTTAGCTGTCTCCCAAGGTGCTGTCTGTCCCTCCGCCAGGGCCTGCAGAGACACATGTAGACATGCATGAGCTCATGTGCGCACAAACACAAACTGTCATGAAACCGAGAAGGAGCACACAATAATATGCATGCACATATGGTGGGAACCCCGGAGCTCATGGAGCAACGCTTTGGCTGGCGTGAATTGAAACTGCAACATGAATATGCAGAGCATTGCAGAGGCATCACTCTGTAATACTTGAGACACCAAAGATGGAGCTGAAACTCTCACTACAATTGCAATCTGGTTGATCTTATAAAAACAGTTCATCCAGAGGTAAATTAGGAGTAGTTCAGAGAAGTCGGGTATCTTCTGGGATGTTTGTGAACTGAAAAAAATAAAAATAAAACAAAACAGGACCAGTTCCCTCTTCCAGCTTGGGTAGTGGTAACCTCTAAAGCTTCCACTTTTTGCCAAAAACCAAACAGCAGTCAGCAGAAAAAAAATCTTCCCGAGCTTTGTGGTTTAGTTCCTATCGCAAATATCCTATTACACTTGAATAAAGACTAAACTAACTTACAGGTAACTCTTTCACAAGATATAGGAGATTGTTTCAGGTCAATAATAAGTAAATATTTCACTTATTACAAGAAATTTTTCCTATGTAATATGAAATAATCTGCTAGTGGAACATTTTTATCAATGTTAAGCAATTGTTGATGTAAAACAAGCTCATATATCTTGTTGAAAAGTTGTTTATTAGTTTTGTCTGAATTATTTTCCCCAGAAATGAAACCAAAAATACTTGGCAAGATTTTATGTTTTTAATTATACAGTGTTTTGAAAGAAAAAAAGTACAAAAAAAGAAGAGAGCAAAGTTTATATTTATGGTTCTTCTGGGTTCCAGTTTAAGAATATTTACTCATTCCTCTGCTAGAGGAGAAAAGACAGATTGTCCGTGCCCCCTGCTGAGGCCTGTGTGACAAGCACTTCAGACGTAGGAAGGACAAAACATGCATGAGCCGCTCTAATGTGGGTTTCTACTTTATGCATTCTTCATTATGCATTTTTGTGTACAAATTACTGTACTAACACCCCATTCAATATATGTGTGATCATATACGCATTTATTTTTTTGCTGAATGCACTTTGAGTGGAAGAGAATATGACAAAAACGTCCTTTGCAAGCATCTGTGGAGCAACTAAACCCCAACTCTCAAAGGCTGCCATATGGACGCTGAACTATTTTAGAGCAACTCCTCCAACGCTCTCAGGTCACTCATATGCTCAAAATCTCCCAGTAGGGACAAGTGAACAGCCCCGTTTTTGAGTCCATTAAGGGCTTAAGAAGGCCAGACAACAGCTTTCACTTTCAGACAGTGATCTGACCTACATGCACACACGCACAATAAATGCAATGAGACAGAAAAATAGACACCTAAACATATCGCTTAGTCAAGCAGAAAATTTATTCTGGCGCATGAAATTTGGAGTTTGCATGTTTTTGTGTGTAAAAGCAGCACAAGTCAGTCCAGAGTTAAATACTGTAGATTTGTTTCTATTCTTGTTTCAATACAAAAATAGGCAGAAAAATGTTCTCTAAGGTCTCTGTGTGTTTTTAACCATGTGAATGCTTTTTGTAACTAGACGTGTCAGAATGGCAAATTTAACTGGACTATAAACTGTAATTATTGCAATAAAGCAATAATCAACAATATTGTTGTTCTGAGACAACATTTAATTGATATAAGAATGCCAGTTCACCCTCTCAAAGATCAATAAATGTTTTTGTAAACATCACCTTATGCTGAACTGGAGGATATTTTAACGGAGCCACCAAATGCAATTCATTAAATGGAAATAAAAACAAACATGATCAAAATTCTGAATAAAATGGATTATGTTGTCTCTGTAAACAACAGAAAATTATCAATCTCATTTTAATTTATCATATGATTAATTGATTAATTGCTTACTGCAACAGGCTTAAGAAGAACACTACTTTAATGCCTCCCTCTCTGCTTCCTCACTCAGCTCCTCCAATGTCAAATTTATTTCTATAGCACTTTAAGAACAGGTTTAAAACTGAACCAAAGCGCTGTACACAAATGATAATAAAGTAAGTTAGACTAGACTAGTGGCTGCAGCAATTAGCAAATGCCTGGTCTAAGTCAAATTTCTTTTAAGTCATGTTTGATATACACAGCATTCTTATACTGTATATATTTTACATATGCTGCATATAAAAACACTTCAGTTGTCATAAAAATACTAAATATGTCAAATATGACGTAAGAGAAATGTTATTTGTAATTTAACACCTTGAACCTGGGCCACTGTCTCTTTAAAATCTGCTCTTTCTTAAACTCTGCCTCCAGGAAGTCATCACGTCACTCCTTGATTAACCCTTTAACAATGTTTTTACCCGTGTTGCACTCAGACGTAGCTCGTAGAATAAGCTCAATGAATGTGCAGCTCCACCAGCTGTTTGCTAATTACTCTTGGCTAGTCTTTAGGAGCCAAGTGAGGCGGTCGCAGGGGAAGGCTGCTCTGGGGTGGATGCTTAGAAACTACATTTCTTAGATGGAGTTTTGTCCCTGAAAGCGGAGCTAGGTCCACTCAGGTGTTTTTCACAGCTGAATGGTTGCCATGGAGATTAAGGAATTTCTCAAACATGCATGAAATAATCAAGGCGACACTCCAGGTAAATTTTTGCTGGGGGAATAACATAATAACATAATGGAAAGCTCAAAAAAAGTCAATGTTACATTATAATTACATAATTTTGAGTTGAAAATAAACAAAATAATGAAGAAACTACATATAGAGATGGAAATATGGGCAATGTCCTTCTACCAAATGTCATAGAGCACTATGCCCAATCAAGCTACACATTTTGACATGTCTTCCAACTCTAAGAGGTGGAAAACTGGACATTTAGACAATAAAAGAATAATATTAAAAAATAAATGTACCAAAAAGTTGAAGCTGCAGCTCATGCAAAGGGCACATTGCAATAACCTAATGGCTGCTTGATATGTTTCAGGTGCCGCATTTAAAAAATAAGTTGGATTTTACTTGAAATGGAAGAAGTGTACTCCCACTGGGGAGCACAATGTTGACAATATGGCTGCCATCAATGTTAGTGAGGTTAATCGGTTTCAACACAGTAGGTCACATCACACACAGAGACGGGGACAAAAAGACGCCATATGGGGTGTGTAAGCAGACAGAGGCACAACGAGGCAGCCACTGCACTGGGGGCCGAAATGTGACCATATACATAAATATATAAGTGAAGCACTGCCGCTGTGCTGTGGGCTACATTTATGAGGCAAAAGGACATTTTCATTTCCTCTCATGGTCATTTATTCACATCTGAGTCAGTTCACTTGCTGTTTCTTGCCCTAAAGTTCAGAAGAAAAGATTTGGTCTAAAAGCCTCAAACCTCCTTATTTCTTTACATTCTAAATCTGAGCAGCCAGATATCACTTGAATCTTTTAAAGACAGACGAAAAGTTTAACTTTCAAAGATCTGTTTTCATAGAAATATTGTTGTCTTGTTTTGTTGACTCTGTTTCTAACATTCATACTAAAGTGACTGATGGACCATTTAGGTGCAAAAAGGTTGCTAAACTCAAAGGATCAACCAGTGCAATGTTGATATAACACAGACCACTTAACAAAAGTTCATCTTATAAAATATATCAAATATTCTTAATCTATTTATTACTAGCAGTCTGTAAGAAAAAATAACTTTCATCTGAATCTGAAATGATTATTAACAGTCTAAAAATAAATATTTCAGGTCAAACAGATTAATTCTGACAGTGATGGGAGTAAAACAAAAAACTACTAAAATCACTTCCAGGTGACCAGTGGTCCCAAAGTCACTCCATTAGGGGACATGGCCTTCATGCTAAGTTTAGTAGCAACTAAACAGTTCAGGATGTTTTTGAAGTTTCTTCTGAGCTGAAACTTTTTCTACTCTGACGCTGGCTGTTGTAAAAGTTTAAACAACAAATATACCTTAACATGCATTAGTACCACAGTGGAGACCATCTTATCTACAGTCTTTTTTACTTCAGCTGCTTGGGTTTTAGTCAAGCAGCACTAAGGAAAATGAATAGAGCTTCTTGATTGACTGGTTTGCAAACTGGCATTTCTTAAGCTACATTTTATTTTACATATTTTAGATATTCTCTTCAAAAAGATTGGGAATAGTTGGATTTTCTGTGAATTAATTTGGAGTTAATAGGCTAAATCACAACCATGGACCAACTGTAATTCCTTAGAGTAGCGTTTCTCAACGAGTCGGTACCGCCCCTAGGGGGCGTTCAGAGGACAGCAGGGGGCGCTGGCGGATATTTTTTACAAAAGGTAAACTTTACTCCTTAAATGCACAACAATAGCATTTTAGACTTTGAGCAACTTGCTAACACTGTATTGTGTAACATTAAAACATGCTTGGCTGCAACCGTATCAATGGCAGCTCTTCTTCTCGTCAGTCTTTGTTAGCTTATTAGCGCAGCTCCGTTCTCCTGCTACTGGCTGATGACGTTGCTGTGATTCACTTGTCTGGTGTCTGATTTTCAAATGTTTTATGTTTCATTGAGGATTTTTATACATATGTTTTGGAACTGCTGTGATTATGTAAAATTTATATTAAAAAGTGTTTTATTGTCTGTCTGGATGCTGCATTTTTTATAAGTATTTCTCCTTTTGTTGTTGCTGTTAGGGCCATTTATAATTGCAATATTTATTATACATCTGAGGATTTGCGGGTGAAATATATTCTGAAATATTAAATCAAAAACAGAAAATTTTGACTGTTTTGCTTTAGATATGAGAAATTTAACTACAGCCCAGAAAAAAAACACATTTTTAGAATATGTTATTCACAACACAGTGTCGGTATGCTCACAATGAAAAAGACTCAGTAAAAGTTGTTCATCGCAGCCATTGTAGTGGACGCTAATTCATCACACAGAAGCTTTAGAAGTGAAGAAATAAGCCTGGATGTACATTTCCAGCAAATAGAGCAGACAATATGTTGAACAAAGTGTTTTGAAGATAAACTTCCAAAGTCTTCCACAACTGATTTGTGGATCAAATCAGTTGCTGCTGGAGACAAGTGGAATCATAAAAAATGAAGTCCCACTCTGCGTGTGTGTGTGTGTGTCCCCTCGTTACACACATATTCACACACACTCAAGAATAAATCACATTTTCTCTCCCCCTGAAACGTATCAGTGGGTTTGAAGCGAAATGACAGGAAGCAAATGAAAATATAAGTCGCAGTATCACGGAGGGACAATTTTCAACACGCATGCAGAGTCGGTAATAGAAAATATTCATTCTTCTGAGAATGGGAGGCTGAAGGAGACAAAAACAGACTCTTCCTGGTGCCTTTCCTAACATTTATCTTCAGAGACAAAGAAATAAATCTCAACAGACTTTAAAGGACAGAGGCAGGGGGGATAACCAAGCAGAATAATAAATTAGAGAAAAGAAGAAACGTAAATAAGTTAAATAAGACAATGCAATAATTTGAAAAACGTTCCATAATAAATGGTGCATTAAATTAATTAGTTTAATGTTGATGACACTAAAGAAAGAGGAAGAAAAAACTGAAAATGAAGCTCACAATTAATTTGTTCTCTATCAGTGTGGTCATATATTAATAATAAATATTTGTCTCACATAGCAACTTTCACCTTCATGAAAGGTGACTAATCAACTCAGAGAATAATCAAGCCGCTTAAATGTACAGAAGGACTTTATTCTGAAAAATGTTGACAAAATAAAGGAACCAAATTACCAAGCTCTTGATTGAAAAACTGTTTTATAATTTTATTTTAAAGTAATTGATTGGATTAAATCAGAAAAAAGTAAAACTTCTTATTTTTACATTCAGCTTTTCATATGGTGCCTCCATTTGAGAGAACATTTATGTTTTATTCAGTACATTTGTTTTCCTCCATTTCTGTCATAATTTTTAATTCATCACTTCATCCAATGAAGTGTTGAAAGTCCCATAAACTTACTAACGCATTACATAAAAAGTGTTGCTTATTGTGGATAATGTGCTGTGATTTCTGTTATCAACTTTTCCCTGTTGATAACAGGAATGTGGTAGAACTGGTGAAAACGCCTGACCCTATTCGAAGCTCTTTAACTCATACAAAAAGTTGGAGCCTACTGCAGTAAAAGTCATTCAGGTTTTACAATCTAAGATTAGATGTTTCTTGCATTATTTAAGCTACATTCACGCCATAGTTTAATCTCTAAATGATCAGTTTATAATCTTGTTTCTTTTTACTCTGTGTTTCTTACTGCTGTAGGACTTAAAGTTTTCTGTCTATCACCTCAGAGTGCACACACCCAAACTCTAAATGACCTGTTGTATTTTTGCTTTAGACTTTTCTTTAATGACACAAAAGTACAGGGCCACATGTCAAATAAAGATACTGCAGACACAAATTCATATGTCACAATTTGTTAACCTGAACATCTTTTTTAACATCTTCATCTGTGTTTCCCTCCGACATTTTGATTGACAGTGGGTTTCCAGGAAAGGTTCTGAATATCTGGTCTTTTCATTACCCACCAGGTTCTTATTTCACTCCATCAAAGTTTCCCCCATATTTGTTTTATTTCAGTAATTGCATCATCACTGATTAGAACATGTTCAGTTGAGAACTTAGTGCCAGTCTGTGGAGAATGAGTATTTCAAGCTTTATAAAACTAAAGGGTTAAAAAAAGCATAAGTTCTAACGCAGCTTTAACTTTGTTGCTTCAAAGCGAGGAGCTACTTCTTTGCTAGCCTTGAGTTTTGTCCCAGTTTCTAATGGGTTTGAAAGAAGAAAGTTGAAGTAGGATTTTCTGGCTGTAACTAGCACTCTTCAAACTCACTAACAACATTTTTATAGTTTATGTTTATTATTTTTCCCTAATAATGAAGCATGTTCCTTGGGAAAATGTAAAAACTTTACAATAATAAAGAATAAAGGCAGAAATAGGCAAAAATAATCCTTAATGTGGTGTAACTACGCCAAGAGTGAGCTGATGCTTTTTAAAACATAAAAAACCATTTGACCTGATGTTTCTCCCTCGTATCTGCATTCATATGACCTAAAGAAAGCATAAAAAGCTTTTTTTCTTCCATAACTGGAAAGCTAATTATTGCTTTACTTCATCTACATGCTTTGTTTTGTGAGTCGGTTTGTTTGCATTATGTACTGAGTGTGTGTTTACCTCATATTCTTCCTTAAACCCATATCCTTGTCCACATTTCATCTGTGTGATGTGCTGCAGGAGATCTGCAACTCGAATAGCTGGCTGAAACTGGCCCGCCTGGAACTGACCTATGAGAACAAAGCCATTTTTCACAGAAACTGTTAAAATAATCTGGACAGAACTCATTGAACAAAATGTGAAAATCAAAGTTGTTTCTTTTGGATCGGCTCCTTTGGCTTTAATGGACCCTAATTAGCCTGTCAAGGGTTTCTTAGAAGCAGTCAAAAAACATATCAAATTAAACGTGGACAAACATTTAGGCAAAAATAACTTCCTGGTTGGAAATGCAGCAAAAATAATAGTTGAAGCCTGAATTTTTACCATTAAACTTTGAGCTCACCAAAGTTAACCAAAGTTCAGTTCCAATATGGCTGCAATATTTCTCACCAAAAAGCACCAGTTGCATGTTGGGATGAGGTACAATTATATGACTTGTACTTCAGTTCAGTTAATTTACAGAGCCCAGATTCAAAACAAATGTCTCAAGAAACTTTATAAGGTGAAAGATCCAGTTGACGTACCGCTCTGGTAGGACAGCTCCACAGACTCACAGCCTCCGTAAGGAAAACTCTGTAATGTCAGGGATGGCTGCGCAAGAGACGGCTGGCTTCCATCTGTTGACACAATGACAGACAAGCAGACAAGGAGATTTTTATTTTATGTTGAGAAGTAAAACATGAACTGCAAATAAAGGTATAAGACAAAAGCAGAAAGGAGAAATGAAAGAAAACCAACACAAAGTTCAGAAACAGCAAAGAAGACATGAGTCTCTAATAGAGGATTCCTTAATCGATCTATTTGCATGTTAATAACTGCTGTCGGTTTATTAGTGGACTGAGGTAGCTTCTACAATTAGTCAATCTATACACCAGTTTCTGTGATAAATTAAGGATAATTTGGCTTAAACGGGAGAATCCAGAAAATTGTGTTTTGTTAGAAGAGAGGCGATAAAGCAAATAAATGTCTAAAATAAATCTAGAAATAACAGAAGCAGTTAGTGAGACATGATAGTAGTGATAAAGGTAGTTATGATAGTCGTCAGAGGTAGCTATGAGAAAAATTACAAGAGCAAGAAGAGTGTGAGACATGAGGGAGGGGAATGTAACATCAGGGCGGGAGAGTGTCACTGCAGAGAAAAGAGCAGAAAGTTTTAAAAAGGTCAGTTTGCTCACTGGAGGAAAAGTTCTCCTCTGATTAAAATCTGAAGAACTTTTTTTCATTATATTTGGCACCAAAGCAGGAGTTTGTGTCCAGTGCAGTGTCAGCAGGTTTGTACTCCATAGGATCCAAAAGACTTCAATAAAACCATTAAAACAGCAACTTTATTGTTTTGTCTCAGGGCTTTAACTCCAGAAGAAGTCTACATCTTTATGAAATGTCTTTAAATTAAAGTTAACTCGTTACAAATGGATATGCTTTTGTGATGACCTCTCTTTGACCCTTTAGATCAGAGCAATATTAGTTGATTCTCAATTATGCTGTGTGCTTTCTCCATATGGACAGTTTCAGCTTCTCTGTATTATTAAACTTTTTCTAAGTTATGTTTCCAGAGCAGCCAGGTCAATCCTCCTGAGGTAAGACTGCTGCTTCCAAACAGATTTTTTAATTCATTTTCAAGAATCATCTTACAACACCTTCTCTTAGAGTCACACTTTTTATGCCTTTTTTCTTTAGTTTTCTCTTCTCTTTCATATACATCATGTGGCTATTTTCTCTTTAATGAATGTGTTTGCACTTCCAACTAAGAAAATATGTGTAATAGAACATTTTAATCAAATGTCCGCAGTCGACCCAGAGTTCGGTGTAATACACACCAACTAAGAGACATTGAACTGTCATACAACATGATGCTCCTATTCAACAATCTGCTGCTTTCAGTGAAGGAAATAAGCTCTAGTAGTGCTAAACATTTAGAAGCATTGGCTGATGCGCATCCATGCAACTGCATTGTTGCTTGGTTTCACATACAAAACAGTTACACACAGCAACATTAAGGACTTTTTTTAGTCCTTGAAAAAGAAGCTCTCTCAACCATCGCAGGTTTTATCGAGTGACTTTAAGCACAGACTCACTAATAAAAACTGTTTAAAAACCCAGAAGAGATGGTCAGATTTGGATCAGAGACTGATGTGTAAATAACTTGTTTTCCACATTGGTGTCACAAATGACTTAGTGCTGTCAATCACATTCATGTACACGTTGCTAAATGTGCTAGTGGCGGAGAAGCAACTCACCGTTCCAGGAAAACTGTTTATCAACCATAATCAGTGGCCATGCTAGTTAGCCTTAGCATTGGTGGCAGGCTGTGCTGTGGTGAACCAGTTGTAGTGCAGCAGAGCGTAATGGGGAGTGTGTGAGCGGCGCTTACACAAAAACCATTGACACTGGGAGCACTGGGAGAACTCTATTTTTTTCACACATCATCTGTCTTCTATTATCACCACATCTTGAAAATTTGGACAAATATGTAAAAAACGATTTTTACAAAGGTTACATACTGCAGCTTGAAATTAAACTCAACATAGACCTTACTAGTTTCTAGAAGGCGTTTCACCTCCTCAGTTATTAAACTGTTGTCAGATCCAGGCTAACGATTAGTTTGAAGACGATTATTTTAAGAGACACATTTATGGTATTCCTAAACTCATGGTGCGGCAAGATCCAGGGTGCGGCTTCAGACTTCACCTGGAACCTTTACAGCACAACCTTACATTCGTTACATCTTTAATATGAACGTTGCAGCCCCACGATTCTGGTGCATTGCCAATATGCTAGATCTAAAGTAACAGCAGCTGTGGGTCAGTTTCCAATAAGAGGATGCAACATCCACCAAACTGCCTAAAAGACTCAACAGCCTGCTGACCATCATCATTTGTTGGACAGTCTGCTTCATGAATTGGAAATGCATGTTTTTTCTTCACCTAAATTGAGACATGTTGTTGTGCTGACCTTATTGTGACGTTTAGGGTGTTTGAAAACACATAAGCTCACCAAGGTCAAATATGCATTAAGCCAGGCATGAAATGAATTCATAGCAGCAGCTCCACAGCAGTGACTATGATGGAGAACATCTCAATGCTAATGGGTGGATTTATTGACCTCCAGAGGCACAAATATGTGTGTGTGTGTGCATTTAGGTCTGTGTGAGACAAGACAACACTATCATGCATGACAATGTGACTATGCAAGAAAGAGAAAATGGTGTACAGAGTTACCGTACACCATTGTGGTGTGTGTGTGCTGGGAGTTTGTGCATGTGTATGAAGGTCATTTATGCTGTCACTGTGTGTATGTTAATGCAGTCCTTCATGCTCGGTCGTGTGTGTATTATAAAGTTCCTACTTCCTTCCCTCTGACTTTATTAAGACTTAGTTATGGATGACTTGGGCTTCTAGTGTTCCTTTATTGTTTCTTAATTCCTTCTACAACACTCCACCCCTATTTCTACTATGGCAGTACAGTAAAGTGTGTATTATGAATTGTCAGGTGCGTATATGTGTGCTTATTCTGGCATGTGAAGAAGAATGCAGAGATGGTTCATGAACTGATGGTTGAGTCTTGATCAGATTTGTTTGCACTGGAGTTCCACTGAATTACACACCAGGGCTGGAGGAATCTCTGACTTCTGACAGAGGAGACAAATGATTGACCAACGGAGAAGTCCAAGATCCAAGAATCACAGACAGAGAGTCAGAAACACCTGGAAATAGCCGGTGCCATTTTTACCATGAAAACAATAAGCAATGCATGCAACCACAATGGCCACTATGCACACACTCCACAGAAGACTCCACTTCCAGTAAGTAAAAGATGAAAATGTAGAGGAACCCACGATAACCTTACATATTTTATTCAAGTTTACAACAAAATCCACCCAAACTAAAGGCAACACAACTTACAGCCATTGGATTTCTGTAAGGAACATATGTTAATCTGTTCGCCTTAATTACAGGTTGCATCACCAGAACCTCGGCAATTAGATCCTGAGGAGTAAAACAATTATTGCAACTGAAATATAAATTATGTTAAACACCACATCCTTACAGTACTAAGTTATGTATTAAATTACAAGTGGATGGTAATGGCTGAACATGCTAAACAAAGCAATTAGTACGAGATGAATCTTACGCAGCTTTTACCGTTAAGCTTTGGAAACCCAATAATACCCAATAAAACCCAAAGAAACGTCTGTGTACAAGGAATTTCTATGTAAATGCACTTGGTCAAAATGCAAATAGCATGCTTTGCAATCCTTTCAACATTAAAGGTTAAGAGCTGGATGCACTCATGATGCTTGGAGTTAGAAATCTCTGCCGGCAGCATTTAGAAACAAAGTGGAAACCGCTTTGGATGATAAGTTCATCTTTCTGCATCTCCTTTTTCTGTCTGTGAAGCATGAGGTCGAGTTCAACTTCATTTCACTGCTGGAGAGCCGGGCCAATGAATTCTCTCTGGTCTGAATGAAAATCCCTCCCGATATACGAGACATTACATTTTCTAGCAGAGCACAGACATGAAACATAGAAACTACAAGTTCAGCTGAGCTGAAAAAAAACAACAACAACAAAGGAGTGCAGATGGAGATCTGAGGATGACAAGAGGGAGATTAAACATATTAGCCCACCATGTAGAGCAAACAATACAGATTAAGGAAGCATGGGGAGATTTAGGGTTTTTACTAAAGAAATTTCAGTGAATAAGCTAGTAAGTTGCTTGTTTTTTGCATAAATTATCATGCAGAATAATATGATAGATATGTTAGATTGGTGGGGTGGAGTGTATCATAGTTCTGCAGTGTATTCTAAATGGGTGAGTCAAACACTGAAGTGAGCATAAACTCAGGTTTGATTTTTCATACAAACATGCAAGTATGGTCAAAAGCTAAAACAATATACCCATAGAGACCAAGAATATTAACAATAAATGTTACAACCTTTGTGTGCTCAGAAATGTTTTTAAATCTTGCTAGGAAAGTGTCTTGTTACAGGTTTTAACCAATTTTAAATAATCAATATCATTTGTTTCTAGATTGATTTTTATGATTGGCTATTTTGACATGTTTGCACTGTAGCATATCTGCTGATTGTAACAGATCGAAGTGCACATAGAAGAGCTCTGGAACGTCAGCCAGCATTCGAGATGAACTGGGGAAAAAACAGCACAGAGGCTCAATCCTGCCTCAGAACATAAAGGTTAAAAATGACTCTCTCTGCTGCACTCACCTTCAATTATCCAGCAGTGCCACATTACGGCCAAACAAAATGACTACCATTAGCCATAATCACCTTACATGCAGCCTAATGTTATGCTGAACTGGACTCGGAAAATAATTGCTTTTCTGTGAAGCTGTGGAAAAACTACTTCCAAAACAGGAAGTGCTGTGTGTAGAAATTAAGCATCCCATTACCATCTTCCACTGCAGAGAGGTTCGGTACAAAAACCCTTCAGGTGCAGCAAAAATCATCCAGAAACAAACTGTTGCCTCCCAGACGGCTGCTGGGCAACACTGACTTTTCACTTTAAAGGATCACTTTAAAAAAAACATCATTTTCCACTCCCTTCGAAATGGATAAAGACCTTTCTACGTTCCCAACAACCGATTAGTTAATGTTATTTGTGGAAAAAGAACATCAAAGCCCACGACTCCCAGAATAAGCACAGTACGCCTGAGTATGACAATGACTCAATAACAACATATACACAATAGACACATGATCAATATCAATAGGTTATACGTCTGGGTGAATATTCAATAATTTTACCAAACTCCGATCCAGAACCGCACGGCATTCTGGGGAATGTAGGCAGAAAAAAAGAGTTTAGTCTCTCAACCTCCCAATGCCAGCTAAGCAAGATTGGTAGAATCGACTAACTCACTCATTCTTTGGTTACCTAGCAACTCACTCACTCTTTGGTTACCGAGCAACAACCTTAGTACCCTGAGCAGCAGCAGTTTAAGGTTTTACCACTGTGGCTCGTACCTATTAAAAAATAAAAAGCAATGGCGTTGAGTGAAAACTATTGGTAAAACAGAAATGAATATGTCTAATTGGCAGTTCTTCAGATATTTAAAACAAAAAATAAATTCATAATTATCAAGAGTGACCGATATGAAACACTTATATTGAGATATGATTTTCAGATTGATAACTCAGTTTCCATCCTTATATTTAAACATTGTATTTGGTAATATTTCTGACAAACTACATTTACCTTATTAGCCAGGAAACAATTTGTCTCTTGACATACTGAAAAAAGACTGACAGGAACTATTTTAGAAGACAAGAAAATACTGAAGCAAAAGATTAAACTGGTCTGAAAAAAAACATCCAAACAAAAACAGCTAACCGTGCTCTCTACCTGGCACAGTGGATTTATCCAAGCTACTTGTCCCTCTTTTTGATCCTTCAATCCGTACGTCTCCATCAGCATCATCCTAATAACTTTCTCTCCCAGGTCTCTGTCTCCCATTAAGCCACTGAAATACGATGCTCTCCGGCACCATTCAGCTTGCTGGTAATATTATCCATTTTCACTAAGCTAAAGAGGTATCAGAGCGAGCGCAAAGGTAGGACTGTTACTTTCAAAATGAAACCATTTTCATCCAATTATTGGATGTGGAAATTCTGCTTGTTTTAGAGGCCAGCTAGAAAATGATGGACCTAATGGGCTCGACAAAAAAAATGTGTTAAGTGTTAAATTGACAATGTGTAAGGATCAATAAAGCTTTCTGTGTAGATAAAAAAGGATTTATTGTGACCAACTATGTTTATTAATTTCTACATGTTTAAATAATTTATTAGCATATGGGGATAGCATTTCCTTTCTGTCCTAAGGGCAGAAATCAGGCTGTTTTGTTTATTTCTGTAATTTATGGTAATTTTCAGAAACGATATCAACCTAGTGTGGTTCCTTTTTATAATGAACGTCAGAATGAAAGTAATTAAAGTGGCAGAATTAATTCACTCACAAAAACACCTGAACACCTGTTAATAAATGAAAGTTTTATTTGATGCTGTAATTATAATCTTGCCACTTTAAATTCAGAGCTTGTTCAGTCTTATCTTCATTACACCTCAACCTGAAAGGAACATTATTTTTTATTTTTTAAAAGGCACATTTTTCAGTTTTATTTTCAGAGTTTCACCTGTTGTTTTGCTGGTTCTACTATATTTGTTGCTCCAGCTGAGTCAGACAAACATTGTTATAAAGAGGAAAAGAAGTTGCACTGAACTAGAAGTTACATTCATTTAGAACTTGTTAAACGTACCCTTAATAAACTTTGACCATCTTGTTTTTAGCCCGCAAAAAAATTTCCTGCTTCATGTCAGTCTGTATGAAATAACATTCAATGTATGAGTCCAAAAAAGTATCATGAAGACATAAAACAGCTGGGGTTTTTTTGTTGCTGTAAAAAAAAAAAAAAGAAAAAAAAAATCTCTGTTTTATATCTCTTGATTTTCAGACTAATTGTAAAGAGAACAGATGGCTCCTTTAAAACCTAATGTCACTGTATGAAGATGTATGGCACCAAATTTCTGCCAGTGCATAAATCACTCAAGCTTCTTTTTGCATTCTGCTTCATCATTCCCTGATGTGCATCAGCAAATGACAGAAACCTGCTCAGATAGGTGGGGAATATAGCAGTAAATCAGCTGGAAATATGAGATCCTCACATTGAGTTGTTAATGATCCATTTTCCTCCTTTTGCTCATTTAGTCAAGTAGGTTTTAGTCAGATTGACAACACATAAAGTTGGTTTATGTCACCGATGTCTGGAGAAGAATATTTCAGCTCATCATCAACAGTATTGTTAGAGACTAAATAGGCACTTTTCTTTCTGCTACCTGCTCCGACCAACATTAGGGAAAAACACAAAAAGAGGACAAAAAACCAGACTTTCAGACAATGTCACCAAGTTTTAGCCATAAAAGACATTATGGAAAAAGGGCAGATTAGAAATAATAATACAGTCACTGGTTAGGTTTTATATCTCCTGCTGGTTTCTGTGTGTGAAACTGGGTGAAGTGGCATTCTTGTGCAAAAACCTGGCTAAACACACATACACACACAGAGCATGTCACACACTTTCAAAGACCAGAGCCAAGCCAGATTGATCAAGAAATTGATCTAATGAAGGAGCGTTTATATTCCCTGGTGTCGATTGGCTGTACCCCCAAGATTGAAAATAAGGATTATCTTGGGTGTTGGGTTGTATGGAAGTTCTGTTTCCACTGCAGGTATTAATGTATATTAATGTCTATTTAGCGTTTGAACTATTAAAATAGGCAGTTATAATCAGTTGTAGTTTCAAGTCGTCTCGGACTTCAGTTAGTCACACGTCGTTGTTCCTCGTCTCTGTAAATACCAGGACTTCACTGGAAACACAGAAGCACTTACTGTGCTGTCAGAATGAACACAGACGCCGATGAGCTAAAAAGTTACCACTGATTTTGATTGGTTTTTAATTATGGTTCAAAAACAAGCAGTTTCTCTTACCTATTGAAGTTGTAGCTGGAACAGGCTCTTTGGATACTGCAAAAAGAAAGAAAGAGGGGAAACATGAATACTTGATGTTAAACACTATTCACATCTATCTGCTGCCAGAATTAACAATTTGAACATTTCAACGACAGTCAAGTATTTAAATCGCTGAGATCTGAAAAAATCCAAAGTTCATTGTAATTTTTTGTTTTGTTCAGATTGATAAAAAGTAGAAGTAATTTTCTAATAAAAAAATTACAAACCAATGCCATTAATATTAGGCTTTAAATCACTAGCTGTCATATAATGTAAATGCCAATATATGCATGGTTTTCTATAAATTACATATACAGGCTAAAATATATATACAAAATTTATATAAAAATGTTTGAATACTTTTAAAAAGTTGAATATGTTTTGCAATTCATTTAGATGGTGAAAGTCACATGCAGATCCATTATAAATAGTGACAATTTTAAGGAACATGGATTACAGATATATGAAAACCCAAAGTTCAATTAGAATATTACATAAGATCAGATTTCAAAAGCCAGAAATGTTAGGCTTCTCAAAAGAGTGACAGAAAGTATTGAACTTTTCCCTATAGTCACATTTTCTGAAACGTACTTGTAATAATAATCACAGAATTGTTTTATAAGAAGTGCAAAAAGGTTCAGCTTGACAAAACACATTTGTCAAGCTAAAACATGTTTTAGCTTGACAAGAACAAAATTAATATTCATGATTAACTACAGCTGGTAGTTTCTCTTTGCCAGCATTAGAAGGATTTATGCAACAGCGCTCATTCTCATTCAAGTTGAGCTGAAATGTGCAGCTGCCCACATGTACAAGCCAAAAGCCTTTTGGAGAAAGGCTTTATATTCAGATGAGTCGGAGAAAAGAAAACTCTTCGGAGACAAGGTCCCCAAGAGTGTTTGTAGAAGTTAAGGTGAGTATGTCACATAATATATGAAATATTATCGTTTGTTAGGGCGTATTTCTAAACCTACTTGGACATAATTGGTACAGATTTTGTGCAAATACACAATTATTTCAAAGTAGTTTTTAAATTTCACTGTATTTGTATTTAACTCCTCCCTCCTCCAGCTTGCATTAAAAAACACAACAAAATGAACACATAAATTGTTGCCTAAGCATCTACAAAGATTATAACTGTGCAAAAAAATAAAAAATGTCTGAGTTTACCTGAGTAGTAGGAATTCAGCAAGGATTTGCTCTGCAGCGTTTTGCTTCCCTGCACAGAGAAGGAGCAGGGGGAGGGGGAGGCTGTGGAGAAGAGAGGCAAGTGTAAATAGGTCAGTGAGGACAATGAAAATTATTGTAAAAAGTGGGGAAAGGCAGAGATTGGGGTGAACGATGTGCAACAGAGGCCAAAAGAAAGACATGAATGAAGATGGAAAATTTAAGATGAGGTATAAATAGAAAAAAGGAGAAAATTGGTTGAGAAAGTCCCAGAAAAGAGTTTTACACCAGAGTGACCTTATCTAAAAATCAGCAGTCAATTTTCAGAGACAATTAACAATAAAAACATCAACAAAGGGAGATCAATTTTCTGTAGCATGTGCAGCAGTTCGATAACATTAATGGCACCTATGATGTAACCAATATTGAATTTGGAAGCACAACAGTGATTACAGGCCAATGGGCATGCACTTAAATCTGATGCGTTTCGCAGCATGGGTCGATAATTTTAACTAGTCAAAGAATGAATGAGAATAACAACAGGGATGTTAAAAATATATTTTAAAAATTGGATTTGGATACAAGGAGATAGAACCTCAGTTTGGTAATACTTGAAATAATTTACACATCTATGAAACGCAACATATTAGGGGTGTGGATCAGTCTTTGATTAGTTCTAAAAAGGAAAATGAAATCAAACCAGAAGTACAGAAATCACCACAGTGTCACATTGTTCAGTAAAAGCTACCAGAAAAATATCCAAGAAGGTCAACGTCATGACTCATTCTGTTACCCAAAGAGACACGCAGTGTGTTAAAGGTCAAGTGACAAATCTCCCAAAAAGCTGCAGTAATAATGACAGAGCGGTTGAGGCGACACCATCATTAAATCGGTGGACTTCTCCAGAAGCTTGTTAACACCATGCATCGCAGTTATCCCTAAAGACATTAGATCCCTCATTAGGGATCATTGATGCAGCTCAAGTACCAGATAACTTGTCAATAGCAAAACCTCCCAAAGCTGTTTAGTCACTGTTAAAGTCAGTCTGCATAGAGTTTTGCTTTTATTAGCTTACTTACTTAAGAAGCATTATATACCTTGCATTATAATAGGTATATAATGCTTTAAATGCGTAGAAAATAGTATGCATTATGCATTATTTACCATGTTCTCCATTTACTTGCATACAAAATAGATCTCTCTAACTTGTGAAATAGCAGGCTGAAGAAAATGAAATCCATACCTAAACTAAATAAAGCGATTGCCACTAAAACACAAAAGAAAATAAGCTGTTACACTGCAAAAACATAAACTCTTTGGGTGTAGTCTCCAGCGCAAATATATTATTACACTGAAATTAAGACAAAACTAACTGACAACTAACTTTTCAACAAGATACAGGAGCTTGTTGCAAGTCAATATGTCCTTAATACTGATTTCAAAACCATTAGTTCTACTGGTAGATTATTTCAACAAGACACTTGTCCCACGTTATAAGTGAAGGAAATTTTGACTTAAACTCCTGGACTTCACTTACATACTGATTGAAGCACATTATTTAACAAATATTTGGGAAAACAGCAAACGGTGAGTGACTCACTTTAGCAATCTTCCATTTTGATCAGTACAGGAGCCAACGTTGCTTTGGAGGAAAAACAATAAATATTTGCACAAGTTCATCTCAAGGATGGGCCGTCAAGCCAGTCACCAAGGAAGACCGTTTACAGAGCAAAGTGGGAACCTTCAGGTGGACACATTACAATTTATAAATGTGGTTCATTATGAGAAATTTCTTCCTTTAACTGTGACCAGTGATACCTTATTCCTGCACATACACAATCTCTTCTAGACACCCAGAGACGACTGTAGGGCTCTATAAATAAATAATGCCAGACAGATACAATAAGTTAAAATGAGAACTGCTGGGAGACTAACTGGAGCATATTACACGCTAAATAAACTTAATAAGCTCTGATGGCTAGCCTACACATTTATCATTCATACCTGCTATGTATGATAGCAGGTATGACAACAATCTGAAGAGGCTGTTATTAAGCTGACAAACCATGGATCTGTAAAAACCTATGAGGTCTTCGCAGTAGGTCTGCATTTAAGTTTTTATGAATTATGAAATATATTCTGGCCAGAAAGAACTTTGTTCTGAGTGCAGAATGGCATTTCTTTTAAATTACTACCAATTTAAGACTAAAAGCAATTTATGGAGCTTTCTAGATCCAAAATGCAGACTTCAAAACTTCAAAACATAAATTAAGTTAGTCCAAAACTAGCCTTATTTTAAATGCGCTGTGATGTTTCCGCTGCAGTTAAACTGCGTCTCAATCGCAGTTCAACTCAATTATCTTTTCCAACAATCACAGCCTGATCTTGGAAAGTCCTACCATCATCTCCCTCGACATCTTATAAGTTTGTTTCTGCTAAATGTGAGATATAGTTGGTTTTACTCTATGGTGTCGATAATTATAAGTAGAATTAAAGCTGCAGGCAGCCTCGAGCGGCCCTCACAGCCAAGCGCCGCTCCAGCCTATTGGCCACCGCGGGGGATCGGGCAACCGCCGCCCGCCAGCCACCGCAGAATCACTCACGCAGTTCCAGCAGTGCCGCCTGCAAGCCAGCGTAGACGCTGTTGCACAGTTTCCACACCCGTTGACCAGGCGGTACGCATCGCAAAAAATCTGGTGCAGATCGGTGGATGTAGCGAGGAGATATAGCTGATGGATTAACCTAGGGGGCGCAGTGGAGTCAAATTACATTTCAATGCTGTTAGGCTCTTTAGAGGTCAACAAAGGCCTTACATATCTAGTTTGGCGCCAGCCGGATGATACATGTGTGATTTAAAGACAATCGTATGAATATGGCGAGGGACTGATATTCGCCATTTGGCCACGCCCACACGATTCAGCCAGCAACCAACATTTACAGAGTTCATCATCATGTCATAACATGTCTGTTGGCACAGCATTAAACCCACATGAATCATACAATAGAAAAGATCCAGTAGCAAAAAACAGGTGACTTCCTGTCGGAAGTGGGCGGGGCTAAGGTGATGTCACCAAGTGACCAGGTGAATGTTATGAGCACTGGTCTGTAAAGAGACATAGGAAGTCTGATGCAGCTGCGATGTTGCATTTTGAAGTTATG
>CAEGAD010028434.1:0-30276 GCA_903067055.1 Poeciliopsis paucimaculata
CAGTCCAGTCCAGTCCAATCCAGTCCAGCCCAGTTCAGTCCAGTCCAATCGAGTTCAGTCCAGTCCAGTTCAGTTCAGTCCAGTCCAGTCCAGTCCAGTCCAGTCCAGTCCAGCCCAGTCCAGTCCAGTTCAGTTCAGTCCAGTTCAGTTCTGTTCAGTCCAGTCCAGTCCAGTCCAGTCCAGCCCAGTCCAGTCCAGTCCATTTCAGTTCAGTCCAGTTCAGTTCAGTCCAGTCCAGTTCAGTCCAGTCCAGTCCAGTCCAGTCCAATCCAGTCCAGTTCAGTCCAGTCCAGTCCAGTCCAGTCCAGTCCAGTCCAGTTTAGTCCAGTCCAGTCCAGTCCAGTCCAATCCAGTCCAGTCCAGTCCAGTTCAGTCCAGTCCAGTCCAGTCCAGTTCAGTCCAGTTCAGTTCAGTCCAGTTCAGTCCAGTTCAGTTCAGTCCAGTCCAGTTCAGTCCAGTCCAGTCCAGTCCAGTTCAGTCCAGTCCAGTCCAGTCCAGTTCAGTCCAGTCCAGTTCAGTCCAGTCCAGTCCAGTTCAGTCCAATCCAGTCCAGTCCAGTCCAGTTCAGTCCAGTCCAGTCCAGTCCAGTTCAGTCCAGTCCAGTCCAGTCCAGTTCAGTTCAGTCCAGTCCAGTTCAGTCCAGTCCAGTTCAGTCCAGTCCAGTCCAGTCCAGTCCAGTTCAGTCCAGTCCAGTTCAGTCTGTGCACAACATCCACAGGATCCTCCATTCCACATCCAGATCTGGGGAAACATTTAGTAGTTTTTATTACTGTCATCTTTCCTCTCAGTCGGACACATCGCATCTTGTGTCGTTCTTGTTCCCTTTATCTCGTTATTTTCCTTCACAAACTGTCTGTTAGCCACACCTTCTGTTTGCATTCCTTAAGCTCAGGGGTCAAACTCCAGACCTGGAGGTCACTGGCCGCCCTGCAGCCTTTAGATGAGCCTCTGCTGCAGCACCTGGACAGAATAATGAGGCATTAAGGTTCTGGAGAACCGAGCCACACCAGGAGGTCATGAAGCCGTTTCATTCCAGGGTTTTGTACCTGAGGCTCATTCAGACCTGACCGTCACTGCAGAGCAGAAGAGGACAGAGATGATTTATAAACCTTTACTGATGAAGATCAGATCAGCTTCATGTCGGTATCAGCAGATCACGATACCCCAAAATGAAGGAAATCAACTGGTTGACAAATCAGTTGGTCAATAAATGTTTCCTATTATATACATGATGTAAACAACCAGAGATGCAATAAGTTTACAGCAGGTGTGTTACTGATCTGATGATCGGGGCAGAACCAGACCCCATCGAGCCTTGGGCCGCCCTGGACTGGAGCCTCTGTGTTGTTTTCTGTTGCTTTGGTTTTCTTACCCGTCGGTTGTTCCCTCGGAGTTGAGGGAACCGATTCATCGTCATGTAGCGTGGATGTTGAGTCAGCAGCTCCGTCGGTCTCTGCCGCTGTTGCTGCAGATGTTCTGGGTTTTGAATTCTCTCTAAGCTTCTGGGAATCCTTCACGAACCTTCGGGTGGAAATGCAGCGTTACTCAGTAGGGAAGTTGGTCTCCTGCAGCTGGTCAGTCCGCCATCTTGGTTCCTCCCTTGCATGGCGCTTACGGTCAGTCAGGGAACATGTGAGCCATGTCTGACATTTCCTTCTCCAATGGACCCGAATCTCTACTGGAACCTATCAGAACCACCGGTCTGATCCAGGAAGCCGAACCGACCCACACGAACCCGGTTCTCTTCCGGTACTGAGGTTGAAGTTCACCGTCTGATCTGGAACAACTTCAATTCAACCAGCTGCTAATGTAAATATTTATTTATTATGTCCCGAATATGCATTTAACAGTGTCTTGTTAAATTATTGTACAAATAAAATTATTTAAAAAATAAAAAATCTTTTTATAATGCTGGATCCCAACTAACTTTAAGGTGCATACCGCCACCTACTGTACAGGAGTGTGTAGCAACATTACATCCCTTAAATTCTATTTTTTTATTTTACATTCTGCAAATAAACAAATAATGCTGAAAATATCCACTGTAGCAGCTCCCCAGCACTTGAATTAATCAGCCACAGGCATAAAAGTCAGTGTGAAAACTAAAACATATAGAAATATTAGAATACAAACATAAACTTACAATACAAACTAACACAACGCACCTCGCAGCTTTCACTGGGAAACACTGATGATTTGTTTGTGCCAAACATTTTGACAGTTCAAGTCATTCATTGATTCTACCTGCTTTTCTAGGCCTGCAATCATTAACTATGGCAGCCAGAGAGGCACAAAAAACCCAAAACATTAGTTTAAATATCAGTAAACAAACTAAATATAAACCAATAATGTTGATCAAAACATTCAAACATCCATAAATAATATGAAACTTTCTATATTTAGAAAATTCACTTTGAATAATTTCATTTAAATAGTTTACAAAAAGAAATTTTTAGGTCATTTATTTGAAGTAAGTCACAATCCATTAAATCCCCTAAGTTTTCAATTCATCAGTTCATTAATTCATCTGTTCATCTTCTACATTTTCTTTCTCTCCACATTTATCATCATTTTTTATTTTCTTTGGTTCATTCGGGGCCTTTATTGTGAAGGTCTACTGTCGTGTTTCCGTTTTATTTTGAAGGGGCGTCTGTTGGGTCACGTGGTCCCGGTGGTTCTGCCGCGGTGTCAGGAGCTGCAGCGGGTCGGGTTGTCGGTTCTGCAGGCCGGGTTCTGAGCAGCAGACGGTCCGCGGTCCCAGAGCAGGTACCGTCCGATGACTGAACTGGACCAAACTGTTTGGCTGCTTTATCTGAGAGCGGCTAGCAGCCACTAACCCACTGAGTTCCATTATCGGACAGGGGCTCAGAACCGAACCCAGAGCAGTTCTTTCCCGCCCGGATCAGAACTTTTAATAATCGGAACTGAAAAGGCTTCAGGCCGCTCTGATCCAGGATCATCTGGGTTTAACACGAGGTTCGGTTCCGTTAGTTGGACAAACCGAACCAGAACATCCCGGTTTAAATCCAACACCTGGGGCCGGGTCAGAACCGGTGGGTTCTGTTTGGTTCGGCTGTCAGACTGTTGCCTTACAGCAGCTCCGCTGAGTGACGTCACTGTTCCCTACAGGTGAGATACAGGTGAGCTGACTGAGGTAAACTAAATGAACAGTTCATTTAACCCAGGACTGATTCAGTTAAAGTAATGAACTAACGGTTCCTTTGCTACAATCTGATTCAGTGAAACTGAACGTTCCTTTATTTTGGGTTAACACAGCACAGCTGATTCTAAATGAATATATTTCATATAAATAAACTGACATTGATGTCATGTGATCTCAGATCGTTAAATAGTTAACGATCTGAGCGCGTGATGCGTTCAGGGTTCTGCGATAAACATTAACTGCTTCAATAACGTCCCTCTGCCTTCAGCTTGAGCTTAACCAGGGTGCGCTAACTTTATCCCAGAGGTCGGGGTGCGCTAACTTTATCCCAGAGGTCGGGGTGCGCTAACTTTATCCCAGAGGTCGGGGTGCGCTAACTTTATCCCAGAGGTCGGGGTGCGCTAACTTTATCCCAGAGGTCGGGGTGCGCTAACTTTATCCCAGAGGTCGGGGTGCGCTAACTTTATCCCGGTCAGCTCTCTCTCTCTCTCCCAGCAGGTGATGTGAGGCGATGCTCGCTCGCCCACCATGCCCAGTGTCACACTGCGGTACTTCTGCTATGGCTGCCTCGTTACCTCGGCAACCTGGTCCGTCCTGCTCTATCTTTACTTCTTCCTGGGGGCGGAGCCTAGCAGGAACCCCGCGCCGCACCGCGGCCGGCCGATCCGAGCCGGGTCTGACCACAAGGGGGCGGAGCTGTCCCCGGAGATGGGTGGGTGTCCATGATGTTCAGGTGCCGGGGGAACGTGAGGTGTGGCTGGGTTCTGAGAGGTTCCGGTTCTGGTTCTGCAGGGATGATCTTTAACGAGGCGGACCAGGAGGTCCGAGACACCGGCTATCAGCGCCACGCCTTCAACGTCCTGATCTCCAACCGGCTGGGCTTCCACCGCTCGCTGCCCGACACCCGCGACCCGCGGTAGGTACTGGTTCTGATCTGACCTGTTTCTGACCGGTCCTGGTTCTGACCCGGTTCCGTTCCCAGGTGCCGTCAGAAGGCGTACCCCTCGGCGCTGCCGGCCGCCAGCGTAGTGATCTGCTTCTTCAACGAGGCGCCGTCGGCTCTGCTCAGGACCGTCCACAGCGTACTGGACCGAAGCCCCGCCCACCTGCTGCACGAGGTCATCCTGGTGGACGACCACAGCGAGCTGGGTACCCGCCGCCCGGTCCCGACCCGGCTCCGGCCCGGTTCCCCCCAGCTAAGGCTGCCTGTGTTCTGCTGCAGAAGAGCTGAAGGACGAACTGGACCGGTACCTGAAGACGGAGCTGCAGGACAAGGTCCGATTGGTCCGGAACCGGCAGAGGGAGGGGCTGATCCGGGGACGCATGATCGGAGCCGCCCACGCCACAGGTAAGCCGAGCCCCGCCCCCTTTAGATAAGGCCGGGTTGGTGCCGCGCTTAGCCCCGCCCCTCGGTGCTCCAGGTCAGGTTCTGGTGTTCCTGGACAGCCACTGCGAGGTGAACGAAGCGTGGCTGCAGCCGCTGCTGGCGCCGGTGCAGGCGGACCGGCGCACCGTGGTCTGCCCCGTCATCGACATCGTCTCCGCCGACACGCTGGCGTACTTCGCCTCCCCCATCGTCCGCGGCGGCTTCAACTGGGGGCTGCACTTCAAGTGGGACCCGGTGCCGCCGGCCGAGCTCAGCGGGCCCGACGGCGCCGCCGGACCCTTCAGGTAACCCGGAACACGCAGCGACAGGTGACTTTGGGTGTCCATGACCCCTGACCTCTCCCTGTGCCCCCAGGTCTCCCACCATGGCGGGGGGATTGTTCGCCATGGACAGGAAGTACTTCTTCGAGCTGGGTCAGTACGACGGCGGCATGGACATCTGGGGAGGAGAGAACTTGGAGATCTCCTTCAGGGTGAGCGCCGACTTTCACAGAGTGTCATTGAAGGCGGCGGCGCTGATGACGGTGCTGTGGTTTCAGATCTGGATGTGCGGCGGCCAGCTGCTGATCGTCCCGTGCTCCAGGGTGGGACACATCTTCAGGAAGCGGCGGCCGTACGGCTCACCTGGAGGACAGGACACCATGGCCCACAATTCCTTGCGGCTGGCGCACGTCTGGATGGACGACTTCAAGGTTCCTGTCCTCGCTTCCTGTCTGTCCTCGTTTCCTGTCTCTGACCTCACTTCCTATGGCCTCTTCAGGAGCAGTACCTGGCGCTGCGCCCTGAGCTGCGTAATCGTGGTTACGGTGACATCAGCGAGCGCGTGGCGTTGAGGAAGCGGCTGCAGTGCCGCTCGTTCCGCTGGTACCTGGACGCCGTTTACCCCGAGATGCAGGCCGTCGCCAACGGCAACAAGCAGCCACCTCCGTTCGTCAACAAAGGCCTGAGGCGGCCCAAGGTCCTGCAGCGCGGCCGGGTACCTGAACGCAGCACAGCACGCGCCGCGACCTCCGACCCCGCTGCTAGCTCACACCCTCTCTCTGTGTCTTTCAGCTGCGTAACCTAGCAACCGGACGCTGCCTGGTGGCGCAGGGGAGGGTCAGCCAGAAGGGCGGCGCCGTTGTCCTGAGGCCGTGTAACCACGGAGACCCGGAGCAGGTGAGGGCAGCGTCTCGGCGTGATCCGATCCCGTGACCTCTGTGACTCGCTCCTTGACCCTGTGACCTCTGCAGGACTGGTCGTACGACGAGGACGGGCAGCTGGTTCTGGCCGGCCTGCTGTGCCTGGACGTGTCGGAAGTCAGGACCTCTGACCCCCCGCGGCTCATGAAGTGCCACGGCTCGGGGGGGTCGCAGCAGTGGAGCCTGGGGGTGAGGTTCTGACGGTGGCGGCTCTGACCCGGTTCTGACCCGGCTCTGACCCGGCTCTCTCTCTCCAGAAGGCCAACCGGCTCTACCAGGTCTCTGTGGGTCAGTGTCTCGCCGTTTCCCGTCCAGCTGGACCAAAGGGCTACGTTGCCATGGCGATTTGCGACGGTGCCGAGGTGCAGCAGTGGCAGCTGGAGGGCTGACGGAACGGTGGTTCCGGTGGGACCGGGTCCTGGTTCCGGTTCTGGTTTTTATCTGTAGTTTTTACTGAAGGAACATTCTGATCTTTGCTGCTTTTAATCTCTAATAAAATGTTCTGAACGTCTCGCCGCCTCTGTCCTCCAGAACCACTCCGGGTTCTGATCCAGCTGTCAGATCTACTAGAACCTGCTGGTTCTGACTGTGTATCTGCTCAGACTCGTTGGATCTGACCAGAACCCTGCTTGTTCCCCTCATGGACCAGCAGAGGGCAGCACACTCTGAGTGAGGCTCCATTCTCCCTAAAACCTAGTTCTGGTTCTGCTCCTGAGACCCGGCTCCTACAGCAGAGCCTGGTTCCAGCTGAGGTTCTGATGGTTCTGTCCAGTGGAGCTCCGCTCCTTCAGAACCGCTCTGGCCCCGCCCCCTCAGTCAGCAGGTTAATGAGCCATCAGGCAGTCAGAGCAGCCGCCGTCTGATTGGACGTTGAGACTCGATCGACTCCCATTACCGACCCGACCTGGAGTATGGGGGGCCTGGGGAGCGGCGTGTGTCTGATGCATTGTGGGAACCATTTTCCTGACACGTCGTTTCATTTCCTTGGTCCCATGAGGGGAAACGGTTTTGGGTTCAGGGTTCGGATGAAAGGCAGGGATTGCGGTTCAGCTGCAGAAATGAATGGAAGTCAATGGAAAGTTCCCACAAACTGTGTGTGTGTGTGTGTGTGTGTGTGTGTGTGTGTGTGTAATGATGTTCAGTCGGTCTCTGCCTGAAGCGGTTCTGATGACCCGTTTCTGAGGATACACTGTCAACAGCAATAATTTGGGATTTTAGCCTGTGAAAAAAAAGGGGATTTATTTTTCAGTCATTTTTACAGGTGATGCATTAATTTATAAATGTCATTATTTCAAACTAAACATTTCGTTTGCAGCTAATTTAACAGCATAAATATTTGCATAATAAAGCTTTGAGTCACTTAATGAATTAGCAGCAAGCTAAACATTTAGCTAGCTCAGAACAGAGGCAACATTAGCCAGAGCTAATAAAGCTGAGATTTTATTTTGGTTACTGGCAGACAAATTAGCATATTCACTAAACATTAGCTGGTTGATGCAGCTAACGCTCCAATCCACTGGCCTTACCAGAGGCACCAAACAAAACTCTCCTTTTGTCTGCGATTTGTGGTCCAAGCTAACTAGTGCCTGGTGATTCACTGCAGAAGCCATATTGGTAGTTTATTTTCTGCAGAAACAGTGAAATTTCTTTGGTTTAACTCCCACCTGCAGGTGGCAGTATTTCTTAGAAAGAACAACAAAGCAAAGGTCTTCTGGTCTACTGGCCACAATAAACTATCCAACATAAGAGGAATAACATAACCTCTAATTCATAACGAGTCTTTTATGAGCAGCTGGCCCCGCCCCCAATACTAGCCCCGCCCTTCTCGCTTTCTCCTCCGCCCCTGGACCAATCAGAGAGCTGGAAGTAGACTGGACCGGCTCATCTGAAGTTACCCATAACCCGACTGGACCTGATGGTTCTGGATGGGTCTGTGGTTCTGCAGCCTGGACCTTCATCCTCCTCCTCTTCCTCTCAGGTTTCCTTTAATGACTTTAAGCGTGCGCGTGCGAGGCGGATCGATCCGCTCAGGTTGTGTTGCTGCAGACATCAGAGGAGCCGCTCCGCCATCGATCGGCTGCAGCAGCCAATCAGCAAACAGCAGGAGGAGGGGGCCTGGGGGTTGTGCGGGGCGGCCAGCTGAGGCTCAGATCGATGCGGGAGGAGGAGACACCGCAGAGCCTCAGCTGCTCTTCCTCCTCTTCCTCAGCTCAGAGCGGAGAGGAGCCGCGCGGAGCAGGACGCCGAGCCGCGGGCTTTTATTCTGAAAAACTCGCCCCGAGCAGCTGAAGAAAACATGTTGCTGATGCTGCTGCTGGCCGTCGTCATGGCAACGGCAGGGTCAAGGGTCAGCGCGGCGCGAGTGGTGAGCGGTGAGTTACTTCAGACCTTCATCACCTCCATCATCTTCATCAAACAACTGGTTGCAGGCTGCTGCCCCCTGCAGGCCAGAACCGGGCCAGAACCGCTCAGTGGTTCTGGTTCATCAACCTTCAGAACCGAGCTGCTCTGCCGATTCTAACAGAACCTCAGCAACCAGCTGGCGGTTCTGGACCAGAATCAGAACCGCAGCAAGATCCGCAGACTCAATAGGTCCAGCGCGGTTCTGGTTCCGGTTCTGCCTCCGTCAGATTGACGAACGGTTCTGAAACCCAAAGCTGCTGAAGAGAAGAGAAAGTGATGATGAGGCAGGAGGAGGTAATTAGAGAGAGAGGAAGAGGAGACACACTGTTACACACTGACACACTAATACACACTGACACACACTAATACACACTAATACACACTGACACACTAATACACACTGTTACACACTGTTACACACTAATACACTAATACACACTAATACACACTGTTACACACTAANAATACACACTGACACACTAATACACACTAATACACACTGTTACACACTAATACACACTGACACACACTAATACACACTGACACACACTAATACACACTGACACACTAATACACACCCCTACACACTGTTACACACTAATACACACTGACACACACTAATACACACTGACACACTAATACACACTAATACACACTGTTACACACTAATACACACTGACACACACTAATACACACACTACTTGTTTTTCTGCCCCTGCATCTCCTTTTCTCCAGCTGAACTGGGTTTCTTTCTAAACTCTGAGATTTTGGCTCCATGTTTCTCAGCTCCGGCACACAGAGTTGATTGAAGGGTCAGGGGTCAGAACTGAGAAACCGTCTGACCCCTGACCCTAAACACGGGTAAGTGCCATATTAGGACAAGCTTTGGGCCCCATAAGACCCATCGGTCGGCTCACAGACACTCAGCTAACTGGCAGCTTTGTGGGCGGGGCTTGTCTGCAGGTCAGACAGTGTGTGTGGGCGGAGCCGAGCGTCCCTGCTACAAGATGGCGTATTTCCACGACGTGTCGAGCCGCGTGGCGTTTGGCGAGGCGAAGCAGGCCTGCCTCATGGATGGGGGGGCGCTGCTGAGCGTGGAGAGCCAATCAGAGCAGAGCGACGTGGAGCACCTGCTGCAGGTGAGACGGTCACCTGTAGCTGTGAGCTGCTGTCGGTATGAAGACGCTCTGTAAATAAGATCCATTGATCCGTCCCCCCTCCAGGCGCTGCGTTCAGGAGCAGTGGGTGGAGCCAAAGGTGGAGGCGGGATTTCTGACGGGGATTTCTGGATCGGCCTGACGCGGGGGGGTGGAGCCAACCACACCTTGACCCCGTGCCCTGACCTGTACCAGTGGACTGACGGCAGCGTGGCCACCTTCAGGTGAGACCTTCTACTCCCACCTGGATGGTTTCCACAATGCTAGTGCCGGTAACCATGGTGACCACCTTCCAGGAACTGGTACCTGGACGAGCCGTCGTGCGGCAGCGAGGCCTGCGTCGTCATGTACCACCAGCCCAGCGTGCCCGCAGGTCTGGGCGGGGCTTATCTCCACCAATGGAACGACGACCGCTGCAACATGAAGCACAACTTCATCTGCAAGTATCAGCCAGGTGATACTTGGCAGTGGTTCTAGTTCAGAAGGGTTAGGGTTAACCAGCCAGGTGAGGGGGCGGGGCTACCTGCAGCTGTCTCACCTGGGCTTCTCTTTGCCCTCAGCTGTGACTGCAGGCGGAGGCGTGGTGACCCAGGCGGACGGCGGTGGCAGCTTTCCCCCTCAGGTGGCTGTGGCAGGATCTTCAGGTACGATCACTTGTGGCCTCTGCCCTGCTGTGATGTCACCGTGACATCACGGTGTGTTTCAGGAATGCTGCTGCTGTACGTGGTGATCCCCACCATCCCGCTGCTGCTGCTCATCCTGGTGGCCTCAGGGACCTGCTGCTTCCAGACGCTCAGCGGAAGGTAGGACTACATCTCCCAGCATGCCTCTGGTTGTTAGACAGACTTCCTCCAAAACCAACATGCAGTGGCGTGTCCCTTTAAGGGAGCCACCTTTAGATGGATTCCTGCTCCAACGTACCTGGACCACCAAATGCCTCTGCAGGACGAGTTGCTGCTGGAGAGGGAGGGGTTTGGACCTGACCAATCGCTGATCATTCTGATCGATCAGTTTGACTCTGGGGACGATCCGATGCCAGAGGACCTCAGGGTTCGTCAGCTATTAGCAGCTCTGCAAGATAAGAGCAGATTACTGAGATGTTTAAAAAACAGTAAAAACATCCTAGGACCAAACATGAAATGTGCTGGGAGCCAAAAGGTTTACCTGGTCAGTGTTAGCTTGATCTGGGAAGCTGATCCCGGACCACCAAGCTAGTCAATTTGTCAATCACTGATCAGTGATCAAATCAATAAATATAGATCTGGCGTTGCTCTCTGCCACCTTCCTGTTTTATTTTGAAAATCTTGCTGTAACCTCTCCGATTGGTCACTGAGCACTGACGATGTCATCCTGTCTCTCCAGTCGTCCTCGGACCAAGACCCCTGCTGACCAATCAAACCTCTGGATCGCCACGACGCCCAAACCCGACAGCATGGAAGTGTGACATCACTATGATGTCAGCAACAGATCAGTGATGTCAAGACTTTTAATTTGTTACTTTGGCTGAAACAGTTTCCTGTTTGGCTCCTCCCTCCTCCTGTGACTCCCTAAGCCCCCCAGTTAATTAGGGGGCGGAGTCAGTGATGTCACAGTGAGTGGGTAGGGCTTCTCTGTTGTAACTTGTCCTGTTGTGAGAATCTCTGGCACCCCCTGCTGGACAGACGAGGAGATGAAGTACGGGGCAAGCAGAGGGACAAACTCTGGTTGCTGATGCTGCGTTCGAGGGGAGTCCGACGTTTGGACGGCAGGGAGCTGCTGCTGCGTTTCTGATGCATGAAGCTTTGATGTTTAATAAACGATGTTCCATCAAATGCTGCTTGGTCTCTCTCAGTCGGCCTAGTCAAAGTCCCGCCCTGACTCCAGCAGAGAATCTGTGAAACATCAGCAGAGCAGTTCTGTCCGGCAAAGGTCAAAGGTTACTCAGTAGAATGGTCCGAGTCTGATCAGAAATCAAACCGTCGGACGCCTCAGTGCCGACTCAATAACCTTCCCCCTATGACTTCCTCTCACAGTCCACTTCCTGTCTGAAGTCTGTCAAAATAAAGGCCTTTAAAAAATAAAACCACCAGACATCAGAAGAAGATTTTTATTTAAACGAGCCGAGAGCCAGCAGAACCACAGAGGTCCGAATAGAAATCCAACAAAACAACATGCTGACAGAAAGAAAACAGAAATAATCACTGAGGCAGAACCCGACCGGAACCAGAACCGTCAGTACCTCAGTATGACGAAGCAGCTGCTGCTTCCTGATTGGTTGACCTGAGCAGCGTCGCTTTAATCCGTCTTTAATCACTCCCAGTTGCCATGGAGACACACAAACCCCCAAGTAGCAGCAAACAGTCTGTTACCGTGCCAACCACACGGTTGCTACGGTGTCCAAAGGACAGCAGATTGCACAGTGAGCGCGCTCAGAGAATCGTCTGGTCAGGTGGCGTCCAGCTGCTTGTCATCATCACCAGCCCCGCCCACGTGGTCCACGTTGGCCCCGCCCACGTGGTCCACGTTGGCCCCGCCCACGTGGTCCACGTTGGCCACGCCCACGTGGTCCACGTTGGCCCCGCCCACGTGGCCCAGCAGCTCCTCCTGCTTGTAGTTCAGCACATCGTCCTCGTCTTGGAACAGGATGAGCGGAGCCTCGCCGCCCCTGCCCGTGCCGTGCATGCGCCTCTGGTGCTGCTGCAGGTTGCCGCGGCGATTGAAGCGGGCAGGGCAGAGGTCGCAGGCGAACGGCCGCTCCCCGGTGTGGATGATGATGTGCCTGGCGAGCTGCGAGCGACACTTCTTGTCTTTGCCACAGATGTGGCAGACAAAGCTCTGGGGTGGGCGCGCCCCGTCGGCGTGCACCGCCTGCCGGTGCCTCTTCAGGTGGCTGAGTCGGCGGAAGCTGCGGCTGCAGAAGTCGCAGGCGAACGGCCGCACGTCGCTGTGGACCAGAGCGTGGCTGGCCAGCAGCGAGCGGAACCGGAACGCCTTCCCGCAGACGGTACAGGGGAAGGAGCTGGGCGAGGCGCCGCGCCGCCTGGAGCCACGTGGCGCTTCGCCTGCCGCCGCCCTGAGGTGAACTCGCAGGTGGTGCTGCCGCAGGTAGCCGGCGCGCTGGAAGCCACGCAGGCAGACGCTGCAGTGGTGCAGGTTGTCGCCCACATGAATGCGAGCGTGTTCGGTCAGCTGCGTCTCAGACTTCAGCCGCCTACCACAGACGCCACAGGGGAACGGCGCGTCCGGCGCAGCGTCCGGCGGCGGGCCGGGGTCCGTGGCGGTGCGGCTGGGGTGCAGCAGTGCTTTGTGGCGCTTTAGCTGGTACTGACGGGCGAACTTGCGGCCGCAAATGTCGCAGAGATGCGGGCGCTCGCCAGTGTGAGTCTGGAAGTGGATGGCGAGCTGCGAGCGGCACTTGAACTCCTTACCACAGAGATGGCAGAGCAGCGAGGCAGGGCGGGGCGGCGGGGCGCCGCCGGAGCTGTGCGCCATGTTCCTGTGGTGCTGCAGGTCATTGCTGCGCATGTAGGCCTTGGGGCAGAGGTCGCAGCGGAACGGCTTGACACCAGAGTGGATGGCCTCGTGTGTCTTCAGCCGTGACCGGCAGACGAACGTCTTCCCGCAGACGGCGCACAGCCAGGCCGCCGCCAGCGACCGGCGCTGGCGACGCGCTGCGCCATCCGGGTGCAGCCGGCTCAGGTGGTGGCGCAGGTTGTCGTGGCGGTTGAAGCGCAGCGGGCAGAGGTGGCAGGCGAACGGCTTCTTCCCCGTGTGGATGAAGGAGTGGCGCGCCAGGCTGGACTTGTTCTTCATCACCTTCCCACAGACGTCGCACACCGAGCTGTCCAGCTCCAGCTTCACCTGCTGCAGGCCGGGTCCAGAGCCCGGTCCGGGTCCAGAGCCCGGTCCAGTCTCTGACGCAGCCAGAGGCCGGTCTGAGGGGACAGAGGAGAGGATGGGTCAGATCTGAGATGGACCTTCACCCAGCAGGTTCTGGTTCTGGTTCTGATCTCACCTCCCCTCGGGGTCCAGGTGGGGTCACCGGTGTCTTCGTCCTCCGCCCCCCCCCCCTCCTCCTCCTCCTCCTCCTGCTCGTCCTCCTGGGGGTCAGGTGGCCGGCGGCGCGGCCGGCCCGGCCTCCCGTTGCATTTGGCGCTCTGCGGAACCGGTCTCTTCCTGGTTCTGGTGTCAGTGGGCTCGTCAGAGAGTTTGGCTGCAGGTCTGATGATCCTGGTTCTGGTCCGATTCGGGACGCAGTACTGCAGCAGGGCGCCGCCGTCTGACCCGTCGGGTCGGACCGTCAGACACTGCAGCGGGTCGTCAGACGAACCTGCTGGGACAAACCGGGTTAAACTGGGCCCTGGGTTCTGACTGACAGGCTGCAGTCAGTCTGCAGACAAAACTAAAGGGAATAATTAAGAAGCAAACATCTCTGCTGCCTCCTTGTGTGAGAAACGCATCACTACACCTGGGAATGGGAACGTTCAGTAGTTTAAGTCAGTAGATTAATTCAGGGCTGAAATGATTCCTGGGATGATTCCAGTTCCTCCATTAATAAAATTTCTCAAGCAACATGCATCTGCCTCGAAGCTTCGTTAATTTATATTTTATTCTTTAGCGCTCCATGTTCTGGCTGGGTGGTTATTTGTGTTGCTCAGCTCTCTCACTTCCTCCTGAGGTGTTGACCAAAGCTAAGTGTTAGCAGCACAAGGTCCGGTTTCCAGATTCAGCCTGGGAGGATTTTATTGATTCATGATGATGTCTGGGTCCTTCAAATGACGGGTGCGATGCCTGGAGTCCGGCAGCTTTTCTCTGAGCTGCTGGTTCAGAGCCACCAACACGGCTGATTATTTATCCAGGTGAGCAGATGGACTGAACATGGCAGGCAGCTTTAGATCATTAACTTACAGACCAACCGGAAAATCAATTCATATCTTCCCGGTCGCCACTAATGGTGACGTTACACACCTGGTAGATGTTTCTGTGACAAACGAAGGAGTTAAATATCGACACCAACATGAACATAAAGCTATAAATGTCTGGGAAAGGTCACAGTTCATTTGTTGAACTGACTGGAGATGAAAACATAAACCAAAAGCTGGAGCATAGAGATTTTTATATTTGTGAGCCTCTTTATAGGTGAATTAAATACAAGTTCAGATTCTTGTATAACTTTTCTTCATTTAACTTACAAAGTGAGCTGTTGTTGTTACCAGTTAATCAGAAAACTGATGTTGACATCAGATAGTAACACTGCTATACCAATGTTTCACTTTATCAGTTTTTTTTTTATCTGATACTCGATTAATCATAAGAATAATCAATAGATTACTAGAATATTTGTTGAACAGCACCAGTTTAATTCCTCAACTCGTTAAGCTGTCTGCTTATCGTAATTGTGTGATTATGTAACACACTCTGCATTTTTAGAAAATATCAAGATAGGGTCGCTCTAAAATATGGACACTGTTCACAGGGTGAAACGTGAGCCAACATGTTCAGAACTTTAATCACAATATGAGGAAATCAACACACAGTCTGCAGCCGATGTCTAGGGATGTAAAGAGTTTCATCTGTTGCTTAGCGACGATGGCACAATCATGGCCTAGTTACCCGGGCCATGATTGACCCAGGTAACTAAACTCCCCAACATCCTGGTGATTGAATTAATGTCTGAATAATCTCAACAATTACAGTCATACTCAACAGTCTGGGCTCATTTATCCAATTAAATCACCATTTGAAACAGATAAAGACTTCTATTAGACCCACATTTCTGCATTAATAATGTTCTTTATTAGTTTGATGTCATTTCTTATTAATTCTTTAGCTACACTCAGGATGAGCTGAGCAGCTTTAAAGGCCTCCAGCACCTTTATAGCTATAAATATAAATAAACTCATGAGATTAAAATGAGTTCAAATGTCCTTTATTTTGAAAACCCAAAGCCTCCTACTGCATGTCAGGAAGTGGAGCCGCTGCTGCACTGCATTGCGTTCAGGAGTGAGGCAGAACGAGGCCCTTCTGAAGTAAAGGGCTAAAGATTGGTTCAGCTGGACGCATTTCATTTAAACAACGCTAACGCATGCTCCACAGAAAGCGCAGTAACGCAGCTTCACTGTACAAACGCGGTTTCATCATAGAAACACGGTTTAACCGTAGAAACGCAGTTAAACAGTAGAAACGCGGTTTAGCCGTAGAAACGCAATTAAACCGTAGAATGCGGTTTAACCGTAGAAATCGTAGCAACGCAGTTAAACAGTAGAAACGCGGTTTAGCCATAGAAACCGTAGCAACGCAATTAAACAGTAGAAACGCGGTTTAGCCGTAGAAACGCAATTAAACAGTAGAAACGCGGTTTAACCGTAGTAACCGTAGCAACGCAGTTAAACAGTAGAAACGCGGTTTAGCCGTAGAAACCGTAGAAACGCAATTAAACCGTAGAATGCGGTTTAACCGTAGAAATCGTAGCAACGCAGTTAAACAGTAGAAATGCGGTTTAGCCGTAGAAACTGTAGAAACACGGTTAAACAGTAGAAACGCGGTTTAAACGTAGAAACGCAGTTAAACCGTAGAAGAGCAGTTAAACCGTAGAAACGAGGTTTAACCATAGAAACGCAGTTAAACTGTAGAAACGCGGTTTAACCGTAGAAACGAGGTTTAACCATAGAAACGCAGTTAAACAGTAGAAACGCGGTTAAACAATAGAAACGCGGTTTAACCGTAGAAACGCAGTTAAACCATAGAAACGCGGTTTAACCGTAGAAACGAGGTTTAACCATAGAAACGCAGTTAAACTGTAGAAACGCGGTTTAACCACAGAAACGCAGTTAAACCGTAGAAACGCGGTTAAACAGTAGAAACGCGGTTTAACCATAGAAACGCGGTTAAACAGTAGAAACTCGGTTTAACCATAGAAATGCGGTTTAACCATAGAAACGCGGTTAAACAGTAGAAACCCGGTTTAACCATGGAAACACAGTTAAACTGTAGAAACCCGGTTTAACCATAGAAACACAGTTAAACTGTGGAAACGCGGTTAAACCGTAGAAACGCGGTTAAACAGTAGAAACGCGGTTAAACAGTAGAAACCCGGTTTAACCGTAGAAACACAGTTAAACTGTGGAAACGCGGTTTAACCGTAGAAACCATAGAAACGCAGTTAAACTGTGGAAACGCGGTTAAACAGTAGAAACGCGGTGTAACCATAGAAATGCGGTTAAAAACGTAGTTCAGCCTGTTTTGCTTCAGGTTTTGTTGTTTGAGGAACAGCAGAACTTCCTTCTCTACAGTCAGACTCATGATGTTCCAATCAACCATGAGATGAAGGAATCTAACCAGCTGGATCAGGGCCTCAGGCGTCTACCTGTGCAGGTGAGGCAAGAGAGCAGCAGGAACGAGAGAGAAAGGTTGTGTCTCACCTGAGTGTCTCCAGCTGAGCTTCTGACCCAGCAGGTTGTGGTTCTGACCCAGCAGGTCCACCTGGACGGCCGCCTCCCTGGTCTCGGCTCTGCAGCTCTGGCAGCCCACCTCCTTCCTCGTCTCCTCCTCTTCTTCAGGACTCTCCCACTGGCAGCCCACCTCCCGGCTGCTGCCCTGCCTCAGCAACAGGATGCACAGCTCCTCTCCACCACCAGGGGGCTCCATGGCTGCTGCTCCTGCAGGGTCATACAGCAGAACCAGAACCACGTCAGAACCAGAACCACAGGGCAAACAGAGCAGGACCACGAGGAGATCTCATAGAGCGACAGCGCCTAGAACACACAGCCTGATCCAGATAACAGCTCTAGGCTGAAGTCAGAACCGACCCAGGCTGGTCTGAGGGTTTCCATCTGGACCCGCCAGCAGAACCACCGACACATCCTGTAACCATGGAGACGGAGGGAAGGCGCTCCACAGACAGAGCTGGACCGGAACCAGGACCGAACCGACCCTTCCCTGGTTCTATCGCAGACTCGGTAGAGGTCTGGGTCGGTCACCGGGTTCTACAAAACCTTCCGGGCGGACAGCCCGGTTCCTCTGAACCACAACCTGCAGGCTCAGGTTCGGTTCCGGTTCGTTCTAAGGGAACCTCTAGTTTGACCGAACCCGCGAAGGATGAGCCGGTTAGCTCGATGCTAACTCACCAGGTGAGCTCACCTGACGGTCGCGAGGCCAACTCCGCAGAGTACACTGTGACGTCACACCCGGAATATAAAGATTAAAGTCCGAACTCCATTTTCTGTTCAAACCGGCCCTGACGTACCCAACCGAATCAGAACCACAACAGGCCACGCCGGGATCCCTGCGGTTGCTGCTCTTCTTCTGCTGACCGCTTCCTACTCGCTGCTGCCCCCAGCGGCCGCCACCGGAACTACAGGCTTATTATATTACATTATTAGAAAGTTCCATCCATCCATCCATTTTCTTTCACCCTTGTCCCTAACGGGGGCGGGTGTTGCTGGTGCCGATCTCCAGCTGCGTTCCGGGCGAGATTATTAGAAAGTTTTCTTTTTTTTAAATAAAAGAAAATGTCAATTTAAATGTGTAAAAAAAACAACAAAAACCCCTCTTCCACGTCCATCCATTGTCCAACACGCTTATCTCTGCAGGGTCGCTGGGTTCCACCCTGGAGGCCTGGGACATTTACTGTTATTTATTGTTGTGGTTATTAAACACAGAAACTTCTGCTTTGGTTATAGAAGAGGTGCCCCCCCCGCCCCCCTACTCTGGCACACTACCGCCATCTTCTGGGAGGGAGAAGACTAGTTGGCATCGAACAGATTATAGCAAACATCTCCCATAGATTTATGCACCTTATTCAATGTTAACATGAATAATCCGCCTGGCTGCTCTCCAATAACTGTTGTTAAAGCAGCTAGCCAGCGTAACCATGGTGACGAACTGGAACGCATCAGGTAGAAACCAAAGTTCATAGGTCCCGAATGAATCCAGGAGAATGAAGTTGTGCCTGCAACTGGTACCAGAACCGGTACCAGAGACGGTACCTGATGAAGAATAATGAAGCTGCTTAGTGGCCTAGTCAAAGGGAAAGTGGTCGTTTCTGTGTATTTCATACAGAACCAGGTAAGTTTTATAAAAGTGATGGCTAGGGGTGGTTACTATGGTAACAGCAGCTCTTCAGGTGGCAGCCCACCTGAACTGGACCGGACCAGTGAACATTTTAAACTGATGTGGAAATGACATGAACATTCTGCAGAACCAGAACCCGGTCCGGTCCGGTCCGGCATGTGTTGCCCGAACATTCAAGAGACTTCAGGCGGTGTGTTCAGTTTTATTGGAATCATACAACATAAATAAAAGCTTCATTACAGTGATGTTCTTCTCGACACCAGAACCGAGCCTCAACTGGATCCAGTCTCGACCGGGTCAGAGTCAGAACCATCTGACTGGACCGCCGGCGCCGCTGCGGTTCTGCTGGCGGAACAGGAAGATCTTCTGCCATGATTGTCAGCCTCTGTGCTTCACAAGAACGACGACAGCGAAGGAATAAATACTTCCTATGTACACTATTCACACGGACCGGGCCCACCAGGTCCGGGCCCACCAGGTCCGGGCCCAGTTAGTTTCAGCGATACAAAACACCAAGGAAGAAGACAGAAGATGAACACTGACCCCTGGTGTTCTCCAGGGTGAACTACGTTACTGCGACAGGCCGTTGTCATGGAAACCTTGGAGATTAAATGCCCCATAATGCCGAGCTCCTGACCAGTGACATCAGTAACTGATCCGATATTGGACTCACGAGGGACGGGTTCAGCAGAACTAGAGGTTAGACTGGTTAGAACCGGGTTGGTATAATCTGGATTAAACCGGTTTAGAACAAGTGTGATCAGGATCAGGGATTAGAACCGGTTTAATCCTGATGTGATCCAGGTTACGCAGTGTAAACATGGTTTGGCCATGTCACAATCGCAGGATCTTTTAATGTTTTCCATAGCAACCATAGGTTGTGTCCACCAGTTTTAGGTCCGGCACCTGAACAGAACCAAACCCAGCAGAACCCAAGTTCCTGCGAAGCCTCTGAGATGGACAGCGTCTCTGTCTGAACGGACGGTGTCCTACATGGCTCATAGCTGGGCCCCCAGCAGAGGACCGGTCCGACGGTCTGCAGGAAGACCGTCCAGAACCAGAAGAAGGTCTTTGGATCTGTGAGGACGGCTGGAGTTCTGGAGGAACCATTTACAACATGCATGTCTCTTTGGACTTCCATAAATAAAAACAGAAGCAGATTTGGGTCGGGTCAGGGCTGGTGCAGTTCTGCTGCCAACCACAAGATGGCAGCAAAACTGATGAAAGCAGGACTGGTTCTGCTGAGTCACGGTTCTGATTCTGTGGAGTCAAGGACCGGTCCTCCTGCTGCCGTCCAGGAAGACCCGGTAAGGAGGAACTGGACCTGGGCAGGATGAGTTCATCGCAGGTGGGTGGAGCTTCAGTCCGGGTCTCTGCCAGGTTTACGACACAAGAAAAACCAACAAGACGACAAAGAGGACAGTCAGGGTGTCCATGCTCGCTGCCCGTCCAACCAGGCAGGACACACCTTCCTCCTCCTCTTCCTCCTGCAACACGAGGAGGAGGAGGAGGAGGTGATGAAGGGCGTGGTGGTCCCAGCTAAGCAGAGTTCAGGAACTCCAGAGCCACTTCATAGCAGAACTTATATTGTTCCTGTGGAGACACAACATATAATTAATATAATAAATTAATATAAAATAATTAATAAATTCTAATAATATAACATAAAGCCCAGAATGTTTAAAAAGCCCCACAAAGTATTAAAAGAAACAACCATATTAATGACCTTTTAATAATAAATAATGCTAATAATGATAAAATAATGACGTTTCTCAGCCTCACCAGCAGCTCCACCATGTTGGGTTTGTTGTTTCTGAGCATCTTGACGGCGTGGAAAACGTCCACACAGCGCTGCTGCCTCAGCATCTCACACACGATGCTGACGCTGCAGAAGACGCCGCTGCGCCCGCCGCCGTTCCTGAGGGACATGGAGACATGGAGACATGCTCAGAGAAAACAGCATCTGCTCCTCCTCTATCTTACCACCAGATGGAGACAAAACATCACTGAAGACCCAGGAGACCAGCAACGGTTCTGCTGGACGAGTCCTACAGGAAACACAGCAGGTCCACTGGCCCACCGGTACCGCCAGTACCACCGGTACCGCCAGTACCACCGGTACCGCCAGTACCACCGGTACCGCCAGCTCAGTCCTCCTCAGTAGGCCTGCTGTGGTTCCAGAAGAACTCGTCCAACAGAACCGAGTTGTGTTGGAGTTTGGATCAAAAGTATCGGAGCAGGTTCAGCAGCACTGCAGCTAAAGCCGTTAGCACATGTAGTACTGCGTAGTGCTGCGTAGTACTGAGAGTAGTTGTATAAGATGTGCTGACATTTCAGTGTTTTATTTTGTAATATTGGTTTAGAGATTACCCAAGGAAGTGACGTGAGCCTGAGTTCAGTGCTACACTACCGCTCATCAGAGCACCCTAATGTACTTCCGGGTCAGATTGCTGCATTTTCCAAGTCCACCTCGCTGCAGCAAACAGGAAAGGGCGGGGCGGACCGCTGTCAGCCTCAGATCTTATTTACTATTCATTCTGGCATTACTAAAGTTGCTCAGAAAATACCATATATTTTCATGTCCTTTAGGAAGTAGAGCTAATTAAATGAGATAAACAAAACCTAAAAGTGATTCCAGTTTGACTCGATGGCCAACCTGTTGAAACTGAGGCTAATTTTAAATACCTTGTGTCATTCCTAGACAGTCAGCTCAGTTTTGCTGAAAACACTGGCTAGATTTTAAGATCTGTTTTCAGAGACTCTATTGTTTAAGAGTAGTGATCCTGGGGTTACCTAACTAGAGGTTGTTGAGTTAAAATGTTAAAACTTGACATTTTAACTTGACTTTCAACTCGTCTCAAGTTTTAACTGTTGAGTGTTTTAACTTGTCATCTTTTCAGCTGTTTGGTCACATGAACTGCAGACTAACAGACAATATTTTAAGAAAACTTTCAATGGCAGGTAAAATAGTAGGTGATAGTTACAGCTCATGAAGGCATTATTTTGTTCCTCTGGTAACTATAGAACATCTATTAGACATAATTTATTGAGCAATAATTATTCTTAGCCAAACTAAATGGTAACATTTACCCATAGCATCCAAAGTGTTTTATTCGATGCACAAATTGTTGATATTGTGATTTTATGAATGAGTTTTATTTTCTTGTTTTAGAGTCAAAGGAACTTTTTCACCCTATAGACTAAATAGTTATTTAGTTATTAGACTCTACCAACAAAAAGTCTCTCAGAATAATATACATGGCAGCATAAAAACAAAAATGTGAATTTTTGCTTGTATCTGTTTAACAAACCTGGTAATTCTTCTGTACCTAATTCATTTGTTTGTTACTGACTTTTGCTCAATTAAATTTCTTGTAAATGGTATTTTATTTTAGTTGATCATGTTGTTTTTCATGTCTCCCTATTTCTTTTGTTCCTCCTATAATTGATGGAGATATATAGATATTATTTATAATGTATAAAAGCATTGTTTATGTCATTTAATTAACTCTACATCCTTAAAAAATGAACAAATATGGTTTTTTATAAGATAATTTATTTTGTATGGTTCAAGTAATGCCAGAATAAATAATAAAGACTTTGTGCTATTCTGATTTAGTAATGTAATTATATTAGTTGTGTTACCTCCCCACGCCACTAGAGGCAGTATCATGCACGGAAATATGCGACTAAGCAGCAGATTTAGAAGAACACAGAAAGACACAGAATCTGTTAAAAACTGTGATCTGAGCTGAAGTAAATAAAAGGGAGAAGTTCAAATATAACCTGAGAGTGAAAATCCTTCCTAAAGGTGAAAGAAATAAGACACATTTCAAAAGAAAATAGAAACGGGAGACCGCGAATAATAAAGGAAATAGCGCCCCCTTCACTTCCGGAGTGCAACGGTCCCATTTCCAAATAAGGTAAGAGACTGACAGCGGTCCGTCCCGCTTCCTGTTTGCTGCAGGTCCTGCTCGGGTTTTCCAAATGTGAGACAGCCTTCCTGTTGTAGTTCTGAGAAGTGATGCTCCGAGTGTTAAGTTGAGGACAGAGAGTGACTTCTGGCATTTAGCAGGGCGGGTTTGTGATATTTGGGTCTCTGGACGCTGGATCTCTGTTGAACCTGCTTAACTTAAATCCCATCATTTGTAACTGGAGCTGTTATTGCTTTCCGTTGACTTATAGCGGCAGATATAATGATTCAGGAAATGCGCCGCCCGCTGACGCCATGCTGTAGGGATTTTATCTGGCCACATGATGGCGCCAAAGTGCCTGTTATGTTAAAGTGAGCCAGAAGCTGTTGGTGGTTTTCATTGAGGTTGAGCCTAATGATGTAATCTTTACGTGAATTGAGTTATTTGTGTATGTTGTGGATTTAAATGCACATATGGATGGGTGAGTTCATTTCTTATTGGATATTTTTGTCTGAGTTTGAGTTTCTAAATTAATGTTTTGATTGTTTATTCTATGTTACATGACTTTGTGTTTTTATGTTTGTTATGATGTGAAGCACTTTGAAATGCCTTGCTGCTGAAATGTGCTATACAAATAACATTTGATTTGATTTGATTTGTATTAGTTGAACATCTATTGCTGTAATATATTATGCTAATGGTAATTTGTTTGTTATTGCAGACTGCTGGCAACACTGAGCATCAAGACAAAATAAACCAGCTCACATCTGCGGTTAAAGTCTCTGTCTCATTTCCTCCTTCCTGTGTCCTGACCGACACACCATTTTGTTTGCTGCAAATACCTAAGAACCTACTACTGGGTAGTACTTTTAGGGTTGTATTGTGAGTAGTACTGTGTGCAGCCTCACAGGCAGTGGACCACGGTGCGTCCCTCGCCGCCATCGTACTCGTCCTGCCATTTGTCCACCTGGTGGGCAAGCTTCAGGAAGGAGCGCTTGGAGACGGGCGTGTCCCGGTACATGGGCCAACCCAGGAACTGGAACTGCTGCACCATGCGGTACCCGTCCTGCGGCTGGAAGGGGACAGGAAGAGACGTTTAAACCAAACGCACCCTGAGAGGTGAGTGGAGAGCTGGATCAAAGGAAGGAAATTCTCACAAAGTTAGCAGGGTTAGGGTTAGCAGGAAGTTAGCAAGAGGTCAACAGGAGGTCAGCAGGAGGTTAACAGGAAGTTAGCAAGAGGTCAACAGGAGGTCAGCAGGAGGTTAACAGGAAGTTAGCAGGAGGTTAACAGGAAGTGAGCAGGAGTTCAACAGGACGTTAGCAGGAGGCTAGCAGGATGTTAACAAGAAGTTGGCAGGAGGTTAGCAGAAAGTTAGCAGGAGGTTAGCAGGATGTTAACAAGAAGTAGGCAGGAGGTTAGCAGAAAGTTAGCAGGAGGTTAACAGGAAGTTAGCAGGATGTTAACAGGAAGTTAGCAGGAGGTTAGCAGAAAGTTAGCAGGAGGTTAACAGGAAGTTAGCAGGAGGTTAACAGAAAGTCAGCAGGAGGTTAGCAGAAAGTTAGCAGGAGGTTAACAGAAAGTCAGCAGTAGGTTAGCAGGAGGTTAACAGGAAGTTAGCAGGAGGTTAACAGGAAGTTAGCAGGAGGTTATCAGAAAGTTAGCAGGAGGTTAACAGGAAGTTAGCAGGAGGTTAGCAGGAGGTTAACAGAAAGTCAGCAGTAGGTTAGCAGGAGGTTAGCAGAAAGTCAGCAGGAGGTTAACAGGAAGTTAGCAGGAGGTTAGCAGGAAGTTAGCAGGAGGTTAGCAGGAAGTCAGCAGTAGGTTAGCAGGAGGTTAGCAGGAAGTCAGCAGTAGGTTAGCAGGAGGTTAGCAGGAAGTCAGCAGGAGGTTAGCAGGATGTTAACAAGAAGTTGGCAGGAGGTTAGCAGAAAGTTAGCAGGAGGTTAACAGGAAGTTAGCAGGATGTTAACAGGAAGTTAGCAGGAGGTTAGCAGAAAGTTAGCAGGAGGTTAACAGGAAGTTAGCAGGAGGTTAACAGAAAGTCAGCAGGAGGTTAGCAGAAAGTTAGCAGGAGGTTAACAGAAAGTCAGCAGTAGGTTAGCAGGAGGTTAACAGGAAGTTAGCAGGAGGTTAACAGGAAGTTAGCAGGAGGTTATCAGAAAGTTAGCAGGAGGTTAACAGGAAGTTAGCAGGAGGTTAGCAGAAAGTCAGCAGGAGGTTAACAGGAAGTTAGCAGGAGGTTAGCAGGAAGTTAGCAGGAGGTTAGCAGGAAGTCAGCAGTAGGTTAGCAGGAGGTTAGCAGGAAGTCAGCAGTAGGTTAACAGGAAGTTAGCAGGAGGTTAGCAGGAAGTTAGCAGGAGGTTAACAGGAAGTTAGCAGGAGGTTAGCAGGAAGTTAACAGGAGGTTAGCAGGAAGTTAGCAGGAGGTTAACAGGAAGTTAGCAGGAAGTTAGCAGGAGGTTAGCAGGAAGTTAGCAGGAGGTTAACAGGAAGTTAGCAGGAAGTTAGCAGGAGGTTAGCAGGAAGTCAGCAGTAGGTTAGCAGGAGGTTAACAGAAAGTCAGCAGTAGGTTAGCAGGAGGTTAGCAGGAAGGTGTTTTAAAAAGGAAAGCAGAAGCCTATGAGGCGTTCAGGGCAGCTGGGAGACTGTAGGCTCTAGACCCTGGAGCTGAAGGTGTGAAGATCAAACGCACCCTTGCGGTGTTGTAGATCCTGAAGATGCGACTGATGACGTCTTCCTCCAGGTCCGCAGAGACGAACTCTACCTGCAGCGAGCCGAGGCGGTGGACGCCGTTCTCTGGCCAGTACTGGGGGCACAGCTGAGACAGAGACGTCCGTCAGCCGCCGAACCGCGCTGCTCACTGCTCACCACTGACCTTTGACCTCACCTGGGCAGGGTCCACGTCATTCAGCATCACGATAGACGTGCAATGGTAGTCTAGAACCAGGCGCCAGAAGTCCTTCACTGTGTTGGGCAAAGGATGCTGGGTAACAATGAAGGCCGACGGCTGCTTGTAGCTCTGCAATACACCAATGCAGGAAGTGAGGTCACACGGCAGAACCCTGCTGGGGTTAGCACTAGCGTAGCGTGACGTACGTCCATGAGCGCGGCGTTGATGTAGTTGGAGCTCTCGCCGTCGATGGTGATGAGGAAGGGCAGGCAGCGGTCCGGCGGCAGAACGTCCATGCAGCGGTTCTTCTCGTGGTTCCTAGGCAACAGCGCAATGCTGCAGTCCTCCACGCGCAGAGTGGGCGTCACCATGTTGAGGGTCTGAGCGTGTGCAGATGGAAGCCATGTTGGATGAGAAGATTGGAAAGAAAACATGAAACGGATTCAGAGCAAAATATTCTGGACTTTATGGATCAGCAGAGAAAAAAATAGTATTATTAGTATTGATTATAACAATAATAATTAATCGTAGATTATTTAATCTGAACTTTTAAAACAAATGAATTTTTACTAAAAATATTTACTATTGAAAAATATAATTTTAATTTTGTTTTTATATTTAATTCTTAATATTTGATATTTACAATATTAAGTATATTAAGCAATATAAGCAGGTACTGGACTGTTATGTCCAATATCATGTTTTCATAACCAGGTTGGCTATAATGTCATTTTATTTCATAATAATAATAATAGATGAAGTTATCAATACATAAACGTGTTTTAATCTGGATGTTTTAGGAATATTTTCTATATTCTTTTGGCTTGTTTTCTGGATATCTGGTGTGATTTTTTTCCCCCCATAATCCTCCAGTCGTAATCATATGCTGGTGGCACTGCCCCCTGCTGGGCGTACTCTGAACTCCTCCTTGATCTGGCAGGAGTTGGTCTGGGGGTCCAATCGGTTCATCTCGTAGTAAAGCGAACGCAGCTGATTGGCTGGAACGGCGGTGTTTCCGCAGAGACACGCCTCCAAGATGGCGTCATGGATGAAGACGTACTGCTCCTGTGGACACAGAGGGACGGACAGAGTCATGGCAACGGGCAGCAGGACGGGGAAATGTCACGTCAGCCATGATTTATGTCCACAGGAGGAAGAGGAGGAGGAGGAAGGGTGGGACGTTATGCTGCTGTCACTTCCTGTCAGCTGGAGGACGGCAGGAGATGAAGCAACCCCAGGAGCTTCGTCTTCCTCATTGAGCTCAGAGTGAGGAAGAGGAGGGTGGTGAGGTTGTGTCAGTGGCAGAGGTCAAAGATCAGAACCCAGGGCAACCAGGCAGTTCAATGTCAGAATTATGAAAAAACATTTCACAATAACAACAATAAGAAGAGAAGCTACGACTAGATTAGCAAAAACCACAAATTACAGTGAAAAACTGTAAGACTCGAAATCGTTTCCACAGTAACACTCTGAGTAATAGTCAATAACCCTAGATCTACAGCTCCACATCTACAGATCTACAGCTCTAGCTCTACAGCTCTAGATCTAGTGTCTGTGTGTGTGTGTTTGTTTCTAATACCTTCTGGGGACTGAAGCCTGGTCCCCACAAGGGGAAACGCTGTTTTTGGGTCAGGGGTCAAATTTAGCACTAAGGTGTGAATTGAGTTTTGGTTAGGGTTGGGTATGTAATGGTTAGGGTTAGGATAAGGGTAAGGGTTAGGCTGTAGAAATGAATGGAAGTCAATGGAAAGTCCCCGTAAAGATAGTCGCACACGCGTGCGTGTGTGCATGTGTGTACCTCGGTCTGCACCATGTTGACCCTTCGCGCCCTCAGCTCTCTGACACAGTTGTAGATGTCGACGACGCCTTCTCTCTCTGCCATGTCCAGCATGATGTCGATCACCATGAAGCAGCCGGTCCGGCCCGCGCCCGCGCTGACACACACACACACACACACACACACACATCTGGTGAGCGGCAGCAGCAGCGGCAGGGGGCCGAGCACGGGGCCGGAGTCTGACCTGCAGTGGACCACGGTGGGGCCGGCGGTGGGCGGAGTCTTGGCCTTGACGCAGCGGATGTAGCCCAGCAGGCCGGTGGCGTGCAGCGGGACGCCGTGGTCCGGCCAGCCGGTGAAGTGGAACTGACGGATCTCCCTGATCTCAGCCACGCCCCTCTGGGGGCAGGAGGGGTTATCAATATGAAGACCAGGGTCACAGCTTCACCTTCATCATCATCATCCCCACCTTCTCCACGGCGAAGGTCCGGATCACGTACTCAGACAACAGCTGCGTCTCAATCAGCGTCACTTTCATGTCGCCATAAATCTCAGTGTCATCAGGCCAGTACTTACAGCACTTCACCTGCACACACATACGCACACACACACGCTGTCATTAACTGATTGACACACAGCTGATGGAGGCTCCGCCCCTCTCTATTAGACTACAGTCTCTGTCACCACGACAACCAGTCAGGTAGGCAGAGAGAACAATCAATGGTGTGTGTGGTGCCGAGGAACGACAGCGTCAGATAATCAGCCTGAAATCTCCCAGAATCCCTCTGTACAGTGCTGGCAGTTCAGACAGGCAGGTCCCTGATGCATTGTGGGTAATGAAAGCAGGCGGCGCCTCCAGGTTCTGCTCTCAGGTCAAATCCTCCAATTTCAGGAGGAAATGAGCGGCGCCGGCACTTCAGAACCTCCCACTGCATCCGACATGACAACAATCTGCCGAGAGGTTCTGGAGCCCACAGCGCAGGCAGAGAAGGACAGAGGCATTCTGGGAAACCAAGTCCCAAACGCCATGAGGCAGAAAAATAGCAGCGGACTCACCCGGCCCACTTCCACCAGGTTGGTCACCATCACCACAGCCGCCGAGTTCTCCTGCCACACCATCCTCCAGAAGTCATACACCGTCTCCTGCATGGGCCCTGAACACACACACATTTCTATCTGAATATGCCTCATCAGGCCTCTGTTTCCTCTCGTTGCCATGGTGGAGCGAGTTATCTGCCTTCCATCAATGACGGCTTCTAGACTCTTTACTAGAAGCTAATGCTGACGCTAACTTAGCTTAGCAGTGGCTACAGCAGGTAACTGCAGGGTGTCCAGAAGCTGTTGGACGTGATCTGGAGGAAAAGGACGAGTGTCTCACCTTGTGTAGCGATGTAGTGGTTGGGTCTGTGGTAACCCTGAGGAAGGAGGAGGAGGAAACGTTTCATGAAAGCTCAGAACCTTCAGATGGGGGTTCTGAGTTTGGTTGGGTTCTAGAACTTTTCAGCAGGAGGAAACCTTGGTACTCACATCCACATAGTTAGCATTGATGTAGTCTGAGGCGCCGTCTCCATCCTGAGGCTGCAGACGCACACGGGAGTGATCGTCTAACACACACACACACAGCGGAGAGCGTTAGTTGTTTTGCTCGTTGTCACTGTGAAACTCAACACAATCAGAGCTAATTAGCTTCCAGTGGATTAAAGATCTTTGAACATATTAATAATCTCTTAATTAGATTCAGCTGAATGTTGCAGTGAGAAAAAAAACACGAGACTTTAATTACATCTGATTGAGTTCATTAGAGAGACAGGTAGAGGACAGGTGGAGGACAGGTGGAGGACAGGGACACAATGTGCATTCAAATCTGATCAGAAGCCGATCTGATCTCCAACTGGATCCTATCCTCTCTGGATCACTTCGACAAACTACCAGGACATTCAGGGAGTGGCGGATCCCCGGGGCCTGTGTGGGTCGGTTGCCCCTGTCCTCCAGCCTAGACCCGGTTCTTACAGGCGATGATGTTCCCGTATCGGTTCTTCATGCGGTTCTCGTCCTTCTTGGCTGAGTCCCAAGGAGCAGACTGTCCCTCAAAGAAGCTCTGTTGGAACACAGAGACAGTTTGTTACAGATCACTGCAGCTATGAAGGACATGAATAATGCAGAGGGTGCGTTTGATTTGCTGCTCGGCGTCCGCCTCCATGGACAAAACGCATGATTAAGTCCAATTACAGACGAAGGCTGTGAGGGAACAAAGACTCAGAGATTCAGAGCAATCCAGGTTCTGGAAGAGGAAACAAACATTTAAATTCCTCCACCACACACACACACACACACACACACACACACACACACACACCAACGTTTGTACTGTCAGACTCTGTCTGTGTGAACGTCTCCCACTTTGATCCACAGCAGGTTCCTGAGTCGCTCATTAAAATGCCGGGAGACATAAGAATGTGTGTGTGACAGCTTTCTAACAGCTTCAGACATCCATCAAACTGAGAGGTGAGCAACACACACACACACACACACAGAGAGAGACATAAGCAAGGAAGAAAGACAGGAGAAACGAAAACAGAGCAAAGAATGGAACTAATGAGTGCTGGCAGAACCTCTTCTTGTTTGTGGCCCACTGTGTGTGTAGGTGCGTCTGTGTGTGTGTGTGTGTGTAGGTGCGTCTGTGTGTGTGTGCGTGTGCTCTTCAGACGGTGGTTTCCGTCTTTTTCTGAAAGGTCACAGATCAAGGCTTGTACTACAGGAACATGTTGCAGCTGCTCAGCTCCTGGGTTCTGGGTTTTTGGTTACAACCAGAACCTTGCAAGAACCCAATTTTTTTTCTAAAGTGAACCTTGGTTCCAGCAGTGGTTTTGTGAGGTCCAGTCGTCTCTTTGGTGGTTCTGAGGCTCACTAGGATGATGGTGGAAAGGTTCTGAGCGACACTGGGGACTAAAGTTTTCTGTCAGTTCCTGCAGCTGAAGCAGAAGGTTCTCCTCCTTTTGGACTCGTCTGGACTCAAAGGTAAACTGTGGAGACGTTCTGGTTCTCAATCCCACAAATTCATGCAGCACATGAGTTTAACTCCAGATGGAGGACAGGTGGAGGACAGATAGAGGACAGATGGAGGACAGATAGAGGACAGATGGAGGACAGGTGGAGGACAGATGGAGGACAGATAGAGGACAGATGGAGGACAGATAGAGGACAGATGGAGGACAGATAGAGGACAGATGGAGGACAGGTGGAGGACAGATGGAGGACAGGTGGAGGACAGATAGAGGACAGATGGAGGACAGGTGGAGGACAGATAGAGGACAGATGGAGGACAGGTGGAGGACAGATGGAGGACAGGTG
>CAEGAD010028438.1:0-29199 GCA_903067055.1 Poeciliopsis paucimaculata
CCACCCCCCCCCCCCCCCCCGCCCCCCCCCCCCCCCCCCCCCCCCCCCCCCCCCCCCCCCCCCCCCCCCCCCCCCCCACACTATAATGCTGTTTGGGAGGAGAGAAAAAAAAAGTGAGGCTTTAGCACTGACTCAGTTGAATCAGACAAACAAGCGCACATCAGCCACAGCGCGCAGAGCATGACAGCTCAGACTGCCCCCCCTCCCTCCTCCCCGAAGCCCTTTAACGTGCATTTATTTACATTTATCTCCTTTGGCATCTTTCTGCAAACAGGCGGAGCACATGCGGTTAAATGTTCTCGGTGTTTTCAAGGCGGCGAAGTTGTGACTGTTCGCCACGAAACCACTCCGATCTGCCTCCACTGCCCGAAAATCATAGTAATGATAATAAAAGAAGACTTACATTCAACGCTCCAGCTTCGTTGGGCTCCTAACACGCACGAAATGTAATCCCGGGGGGGCAAATGATGGGGGGGGGGAGGATATGGACGCTCTCGCTGGAAAAGCTTCCCGAAAATAACATTTCTGTCCCACGCTCGTGAACGGTCCAGGACGGAATCGCCACTACAGAAACGCTTAGACACACTGAAGCCGCTCCAACGCCATTGCAGGCGGTGGGTGATGCTGCCAGTCGCACAATGGGAGTGTCGGGGCAGTTTGGCAGCCCGTCTCACCGAGAGACCTGCACTCTCGCGCGCGTTCGCCGGAGGGCAGCGTCCGATCCACGTCCGCGTCGCGTCCAAGCGCACGAGCTCGCTGCGCCGATGGAGAGCGGCCGTGGAAATATCAAGCGTCATGTGACAGGTGCTCGAACCTAAACTGCGGCAATGGTTCGGTCCGATAATCTGCGCCGCGGAGGGGAGGGGGAGTTTCAGTGAGCCTGCAGTCTGGCATAAATACCAACACAGCGACTGTAACTTCGCTGGAGGATGAAGCTCTGGGCGGTGTGGGGTCAAGGACCACACTGATGCTGGTGGTCCCTATGAGAGGGTTCCCAAACGGCGGTGCCGGGGCCAGGAAGTGGCGCCGGAGAAGTGTACAGCTGTTATGTCATGCTGCAGTTCAACTGCCAGAACTTTACATTTAAACACAAAGGGATAGTTTGGATTTTTTTTTATTTTTTTTTATTTCATTTATTTATTTTAATTTTGGGTTCTAAGGAGTTGCGTTAAGTAGTCAGGGTCTTACATGCGGCACATTACGGTGTATGTTTTTGATAGTTCAAAGAAGCACAAAAGTTTAATTGTCAACCAGACTGGGTCAGCTTTTCTGCCATATCGAAATTGGCACGATTTGTTTCGCAAAACAAAGTCACACAGAAAAATGACAGTTGCTTGTGTTCAACATTATCCCAGCAAACGCGAGTGTGTATTTTGTTCATCATGAGGCATTTCTGTCTCAAAGAAGGACATATTTTGTTTAAGTCAGACTGAATGTGATCAGTCTTGCTGGTTCTCATTATTTAAAGTAGAATTCCAGCAGATCGGAAGATTTTGAACCTTGGTGATGGACTTGCTCTGAATGGTGTGAGTCATTTGACAGATGTGACACACACAAGTATTGCACTAATAGCTGAGTCAGCGATCTGAATCAGCCGTAGAAAGTTTTAGCAGAAGTGATAGTGCTTGAAATAGAACAGTGGAATTTTTCACCCTTAGAGGGTTGATATGACTGAAATAAATAAATGACTGAATGTTCTTGTGTTGTATGCCAAGGTGTGTTTAATTTATTGAAGAGATCCTCGGCATAACCTTACTCTGAAACTATCCCTGGTCTGACTTGTCATTAGCTTGAATCTGCAGTCAAAACGTCTTTCTCTTTATCCAGAGTTAGATAACTGCAGAACAAACATAAGGTTATTACTTTTTGTTTTGAATAGTCTTTTAAATAACTCTGACTCTAAACTCTAAGATTTAAAAGAGGTGTGTTTCGAGTTGAGATAATCATAAATTTAGCGTTTTAAGGATTTAAAAGTATGTTTTATTGAGATGAATCACCAATTAAAGTCCAACATAGCTAACAAGCTGCTTTTTTGTTCATGCTCGTGAAATTTTTTATATAGTTTTGGATCACCAACTGTAAAATGAAGCCATATACGCCCACTGTGACGTGATTACATATAGTTAAAGTTTAGTCCTGAACTAACAACAAACATCTGCCTATCGGTGCCTTGATTGTATTGGAAATGACCGGGCAGTTCAATTTTGGTGGGGATAAAAACTCAATATAAAGTAATCTCCAACGTGAATTCACTCAAATTTCACTATTTCACTATGTCTGGATTTTTCCACTCTTTAACAAGCCATGTTTAAGAATTTAGTTTCCAAATAATTTAGTAATATGAATTCTGTTTTTCCTCGTTCGTGCTTAGCAGGATCTATGCAAGTCCGACATTCCAGCTGGTTGGGTCACACAGCAGTTCACAGACACACCACCTAAAGCAGAAAATCATGTGATTAATCACGAGGAAACAAGGAAGCTTTTGTCAACTCTAAAATGTGTGATTCCTTTTATAGATGATCCAGAGTTACTTCAGTGATTCTGCTGTGATAAAATAGAGACCACTGTTAACTTCACATGTACAGAAAATCTAACAATGTAACAAGTGCTTATCACTGATTTTAGGATTTACTCTAAACTGTTTTGACAATTATATAGTTTCCATTAACAGTGTTGGTCCATCACATTGGATACCAATTAAAAAATAGAAAAAAAACATTGAGGTTATGTTTTATGTTTTTGAAATAGCTTTCACCATTTAAATTTAATCCAGTTCAGTTTGTTTATGTAGCATCAAATCGCAGCAAATGCCATCACAAGTTACTTTGTGAAAAGCAACCACATAATTCAGCCCCATTATGCAAAGCCCATTACGTTTAGTGGCTCCATTTAGGTGAGAAACATAACTATAAACCAGCTGTAAAATTTGTACACAGCACACACAGTTAGCCACAGAAATAATTCATTCAGTTTCGTTCTCTAGGACAGTGAAGTAGTTAAAGAAAGAATGTCAGGATCCAGTGCACTTCTAGAATGATGCACTGGATTATTCATGTTGCCGTTAACAACATGAACTTGTTAACGGCAACAGTTCAGATGTTGTTCCAGAAAAGTATGACAACAATACAAAATGCCAGCCAAGGAAAAAAAACAAAACAAACAAACAAAAAAAAAAAAGAAAACAAAATAAAGTTAATAGGAGAAATAATGTCAGATAATAAAAAAATTGAGAGAGTAGTAGGAAAGTGTGGTAGGAAAAGTATGTCCTCCACAAGCCTATAACAGCAGAAACACAGAGAAAGCTCGGGATAATTTAACCCATTTCCTGCACATCGGCTGAGAGCTGGTTCCTCTTGAGAGGATCCTGATCAGTTAAAGATCTGCCTCTCATTCTACTCTTAGACCATTAAACCTGCAGTATGAGAGGGAAGAGTTCTGTTGGGAACAGATGGATAATCAGATTTCTGATATATGTAGTATCTTGGATCAGGCAGAGACCGTTTGACAATAAAGAATTATATAATTTTATAAATAATCCAGCATTAGATTAGTTTTTCTACTAATCTTGGACAGGATAGTCCTTTTTTGGAAGAATTTTGGATCTGAAATTAGAACAAAATTTCTTTTATAACATTTTAATGACATATCCTCAGCAAATATGAGAGCAAGGTTGTTTTTTTTTTTTGTTTGTTTTTTTTATTACCAAAGGCCAATATAGTGGCCTTTATAGATAGACTATAATACAGACTAAATAGTTTATTTTTCAAGGATCAAGATCCTAAGATGACAGCTTCCATCCTGCCTGAATTTAAAAGCACAAAATGTAAAGTCCTCCAGATTTTTATCTTTTCAAGACCTGCCTCTAGAGTCTAGACTAACTGATTTGAGTCATCGGGATTAACAGACAGCATAATAAGCACAGCACTCTAAATTTATCCCATAGATAGATAGAAAGATACAGTAGATACATTTTCCCCTATGTGTAAGAAAGTTATTTAAAGCTGCCATTGAATTTATGCATTAAAATCCCAAATCAGGCTTTTTTTCCAGCACAAACATGCAGTACGCTCACTCCCCTTGATCGGGTGGCTGTGTAACGCCTCCTTTACAAATACAATGATTCTTGTGATGCATTCATTCTTGTCTAAACACAGGCTGTGTAAGATGTTGCTAAGCAACCAAAAAATAATCTTAAGGGGACAGATGGGAGAAAGCAGCGAATGAGAGCAAAAGAGATGGTGTTTTTCACTGCGAAAGCCAAAGATTGAGTATCAAATAAGAATTTATCAAACAGAAGATGTTTATCACTGCTTTCAAAGAGCTGCCTTAGAGGTGACTGACAACAGGGCAGCGCGTGGGTTCAATTAAGGGTCCCAAAGCACATTAGGAAACCATGACTGGGATCCAGCAGGGCCCAAAACACGACCATCTGCTGCAGGAGGCTGGGACAGACTGAAGCAGACTTTCAAAACAACCTTCTGGCCCCAGCTGTGCTCGGGAGGTCAAGCTGGAGACTGGCCGGCTCTGCCTTCCAATGACCTTTTTGTGAATTTGGAAGGAAAAACTCAGCTCATTTAAAAGCGAGGGTGGGCATCACGAGACGCGCTTCAAACAGCAGAGCAGAAACGAGCAGGCATGTGCAACAGCAGCTCGGACAAACGGAAACTCTTCCCAAAGGATCTTTTAAGTAAAGGCGTGGCGTTTCCTTTTCGCTATGCACAACACGTTCTCAGTCCGGCAGCCATCCATTTCCATCCAGATGTTCAGCCAATAAGAAGCGGCGCTGATTCCAGCGAAGGAAGGAGGCGGAGGGAGGAACGCTGCAGGATGCTCATTATAATGCCTGTCAAACCTCAGTGACGACAGGATTAAAAAAAAAAAAAAAAAAACACACATATTGACGTGGGGGATTTTACACCATGCTCGCCGCAGCTGCCACGGTGTTGCTCGGAACGGGTAGGTATCGATTTAACCCGACAGTCATGCGTCGTTCGCGTTTCGCAGTCGATGCTAGTTAGCCGGCTAAGTTAGCCCGCTCCTGTTTTAGCTGCTTCGGTCATTTTTTCCATTGGGCTAGCTGAGGAGGAAGACGTGGGAAAATGGCTACCAGCTGACAGCTCGACCGTTAGAGCGGGGCTCTGTGTATCACAACACGAACAGAACCAGAGAATATTAAACAATATGTCGACAATAATGCTGTTACACAGAGGCTTAACCAGTCATTCTAAATGTTCATGTTTTTGTTTAATAGTAGTCCAGCTCCTCCAGTTATACTCACAGGTGCATCTCTGTAAATTATCAGGCGAGAGTTTATTTAGGTTTTCTATTAAAAATACGAAACTCACATAACGTATATTGACACGTTCCTTTTTTATTATTATTATTATTATTATTATTATTATTATTTTGGCTTACGGCTCAATAAAGCCGAATAGTAGAATATTGGCAAACAGAAATGGCTTTTCTTATGGCCATTGAAGTTATACGAAATCACGGGGGAAATTGCTTGCGGATAGCAGTTGACACCGTCCACCAGCCATAAACGGTAATTGCTGATGGTGGCTGCTCACAGAGTGCTTAGCATTTTTTTTGTTGGAAAGTTAAGTGGAAGAAAAAAAGAAAATAAACATGTTGGATACAGGCATTTAAACAACAGGATTGATCAAAGTCTTAAGAGGAAGATGAGAGACAAAAGACAGGCATTATAAAACCATTATAATGCCATGTGTATATTGAATCCATATCCAAGGTTAACGTCCTTATGATGAAATTAAATTAAAACCAGCATTTTCTGAGATGCACCTGGCTTAAAATTAGTCATGATCACTTCTACTCGTTATACTAATACTGCTTAGGTGTACCGCAATTTTGACAGGAAAAAAGAAACAGGCACAATAAAGAAATATGCAGAAATAAAGAAATATGCAAACATATATGTCATAATCATATATTAGTTGAATCATATGGTTTAAATATGTGTTCAGGAGGTGAAAGTTTCTTGTTCAAAGTTGCAAAATGCACATAAAGATGCTAAAATGTGCTATTTTGAATGGAAAACTGAGTGGTTTCCCACCACCTTTGACCACAAAATTCAATATGGGTGCTTATACTTAATGAAAGCAGCATAAAAAAATGTTTTTTTTTCTGATTGTCTGAGGTCCATTGGGTCTTTCACACACATTTTTAGTGAGCATGTCACAGTGCTAAGTACAAAATGCAGGTAAATCCGCTCTTATTAACTTGTATTGCTAATAGAAGTTAGCTTGGTGACTGTCTGCTTCCTATTCACTTCCGTCCAGTCGTATAATATAAAAATCCAATACATAAAAAGTTAACCAATTCTTTGATCTCGGATCAAAACCAGAGTGGCTAAAACATAAAGGAAAATGTAACGTAAAGGCTGTCATGTCAAATAGCTGATTACTTTTTGCGGGAGTCTAAGGCACAGATTGTAAACATCAGCTGTGTCTGTGTTGACTTACAATAGTGCTGTAACAATAAAACCGTTGTTCCACATGAAAACAGTGTTCAGATGTAAACTGCAGCAATTTAGTAGCTTCGTGCCGCTTTTATAGAGGGACTTTTTCATTTTGTGTGCGATTTGCATTATAAGTACAGGAAAATGTAAATGTGTTAAGCCGGGCACATCCTAACCATAAGTTAAGCAGGGGAAACGACAACAAAACACTAAATTTAGGATTTCTTGTGAAACTGCTTTTTCTTCTTGTGTCTTACAAGCTGTTGTGTGTAGGTGGGAGGAACATTATTCCAGAATCTGCTGAGAAAAGCCCCTTTGTTTTATGCATGCTTCTATTTTATCGATCCAGTAGTTTACATTGTGCATGCCCAAGAAGTGACACTCAGAGAGTTTCATGAAGGAAATGTCCATTCGGAGCAGGCCGTGGCTTTGCTGCAGAGACGAACCTTGTACAAAGACGGTGAGTGGGTTTATGGGGTGGTGCACTTCACTTGACCCGCTGCCTCATCCCTCCCTGTCATAACACAGTGACAAGTTCAGCTGGCTCCCTTAATAGCGGCATCATTGTTTTTACCTTCCTGCTTCTTCTTACGCACAACCTTTGTTCTTTTTAAATGTTCTCCTTGCTAGAAATTTCATTCTAATTGTGATTAAAAACATTTATACCTGTATTTACTCGTTGCTTTAAATAATCTAAGACGAATAATTTTCGAAAAAAATCTGTTTTTACCTTTCTTTTTTTTTAGCGTTCTAGAGGACTGGTCTTTTTGCTTCGTGTCCACAGTTGTCCAGAGCCCTGTCCTTCTGCTTGTTGCGAAAGCAGCAAGTTTCACTTCCATGTGTGACTTCAGAATAACAAGTTCAAACCCGTCATCAGGGGCATGCCAGGGCGTCAGTCGCAAACAGTGGCAATCCTTGTTGGTTCTGCTTTCTTCCTAAGCACCAAAGAAGCACATGAATTCCTCCTGATCCGGTAGACATGTGCATATGAGGCTTATTTCAGCAGGACAGAAGGACGGAGGCGCTTTTCCTTGGCTCTACCTCAGCCCTCAGCTAGTTAGGGAGCTCTGCTGGCTGTTATGGAAGCTCAGAGCTCCTGAGAGGCATCCCATGAGCTGGTGCAAGGTTGGCTGAGAAATGCATTAAATCTGGTTACCTATTTCCACCACCCTCGTGGTCTGTAAGTGATCTACCAGGTTATATTACTGTCAAATACGCCCTTTTTTTTTTTCTTTTTTTTTAACCTGTTCAAATTTTTTGAACATTTTTCATTATTATTTTTGAGGACAGAGTTTTTTGGATTCTGTGCCGTATTAAAAGCAACGTCCAACTTGTTCTTTCTGACATTTTTTTCTCCGCAGAATTGAAGCCAGCAGGTACAGATTTCAGTGTACAGTTTAGCATTAACCTTTAATTGGTAATGTATTGTACACCTGGATGACGCGCTGAGATTCATCATCTCGAGAACGCTTGGCAGGCTCACCCCGGCCACAAATAAGCAGATTGAGTGCTATAAGCAGATCCCCAGTTAGGCTAAAGTCACTGATCTTTATTTACGCTGGTTTAGAAAGGTGGTGAAACACAATCCAAAGGAGACAATATGTTTGACTCATTACCATTGGTTTGGTATTAGTGTATTTTCTCCTTAGTCATTTATGTATGGTGAAAGATTTATGTTTGGTTATCTTTTAATCCTACTGAGAGGTGATCTGGGTTTGCTAAATTTCCACTCATGTTCTCTGCCTTTCGCAAATGTTTACACCACATCCATCCAGCCTCCAGGAGCATAGTCAGTATTTAACCTCGGAGTGTCGCAAAGAGGTTCTTTGTATGTTGGGAGAGTTGCTGTGGCCCCACATGGTCAGGTAATAGAAATAAATCGTGCCCATTCAGACTGGATTCTTACTTGGGAACCGGTCTGATGAAATTAAATGAGGTTTTATTTTTGGTCTTCAGCTAACCCAGATCCTACTGGCGTGGGTGCAATAGCTGCAGCCAGATGAGCTATTGTGGGGATTAGTCATGCTCAGGTGATTGCTTCGAAAGAGATTTGGAGGACAGAACCTCAGGTGTAGATTTAGCGGCCGCCAAACGCCATTGATTGTATCAAGCTGTGACTGCGCCCCTGGGGACACCAGACATATGGCTGGGTCGGAGTCTGTGTTGCTGTGATTTTGAATTGTAAATGTCCCATTCTGTGTGCATCAATGTTTTCTTTTTTTTTCTGGCAGGCTCAGTACTATTTTCATTCTGACTGTGTTTTTTCGTAGAGACAGATTAGAATGGACAGCGGCTTTCTAAGTCGGAGGGACACTTGGCAAAAATAAATGTTGATAAAATGCTTTTAAAAAAAGGAATTAAAAAAAGTTGAGAACATTTACTAATTGAAGAGGGGGTTGGGGGGGACATCCCACGTCAACAAATAATTGCTTTTACAAATTAGCAGGGCCTGAATTACTCAGAGTAATTCTGTGATAATTCACGCAAATGATGCTGTGGGTCTTATTTGACTTCCAGCCTCTATGGGAGTGTAAGGGGATTATGAACAGTTTGAAAAAAAACATTTTTAATATAATATTTAATATCGTCTGCCAGAAAATTGAAAACATGTCATGTCTGGCTGTTTCAGCAGAATAATGACCAAAAAAAAACATGGCTAATTCAAAAGGGAAATGATTCACTCAACCTTCTTCATCACCACCTTCAGTCCCCAAAGCTAAAAGTGTGAGCTGAGGAAAAAAGTCAATTAAAAATGAGCACATTTTTCATTGAGAGACGATGCTGTTGCAATGAGACGTACATTTGTGTAAAGATTTTAACACATCATTAGCATTATGATACTTGCTAAGAGTATCATAAAGGTTATCCTGTTTGCTTGTTTTTTGTAAATTCCTAATCAAAAAGGCAGAACAACGGCTGTTACATTTTGCAGTGTGATCAGTGTAGCTGATAAGTTGTGGTTCGAATCTACAAAAGGATTCGAACCTTTTGTTAAATAAAAGCCTAAAAATCAATGAAATATGCAGCATTTTGCCAGTGGGAGTGAACACAGAGCTTTCTGAGCTTTTTTCCAGCTGTGTAGAGCGTCTTGCATTTGTCTGTCTGGAAGCTAGAGCAGCTCAACTCTGCTTTGCGGCCCCTAACTTTCAGTTTACAGCACATTTCTCCGGTCCTCCAGCTCCTTCCTCATCCTCCTCCTCTTCTTAGCTCTGCACTCAGTCTCCCATGGTGATTAAAAATTGAGTTTCCACTTGCTGTGGTACAGAGGAGAAGAAAAAAAAAGTAAGATTATGAAAATCATGCGGCAAAAGGTTAAGGGTTGAGCCAAAAGGAAGGCTGCCGAGCAACAATTAGCATACTCAGAAATCCTTCAAATGTAATACTTTCTTTAATGTGTTTACTAATAAGTTGTTGTTTTGTTTTTTTTAAGTTTTGTGGGTCTAATTTGAAAGCATAAAATGATCCAGTGCACTCTTCTTTTTGCGGCCTTTTAGTAGTTTTCTTCACTTACTTCCCTTTTCTGTAAATTTCCTAGTATACATGCAGAGGAGGAGTGTTAACAAGATGCTCAGCTAAGACGAACTAACCTCCATGTTCTTTGAAATGTGTTTCTCAGTCGTCACCATCCTGTCAAGATCCCACGCAGACCGTAATGTCTACCCGTCAGCTGGAGTGTTGTTTGTCCACGTGCTGGAGAGAGAGCACTTCAAAGGAGAGTTTCCTCCTTACCCCAAATCAGGTACAACACAAACATTCGCAGTTGGTCCTACCTGGAGATGCACCAAAAATATCAGCCAGCGATGAGAATCTGTTGATTTTCATTTTGATCGGAACAAACGGTTGGGAACACAGTAATCAGACTGCACACTGATAGAGAAAAAAGAGGGGGAAATATGATGCAAGAGGACCTGATGTTGGGAATTGAACCCCAGACTGAGTAGAGCACCAATAACCCAGTTATAACCCAAAATCCGGACCTTTTCCCGGTCAATGAATACATGCTAAGTGCAACAACACTCTTTGATGTAGATCCTGTTAGTAAGCGAAGAAGACGACTCAAGTTTTGCCGTTTTATCCACTTCATTAATATAAGATACCAAATCTAAAATATGAGTTTCATATTTTGTGCTTGCTTTTATATATTAGCGAAACCTTGTGTTTGCAGCGACGACTTGCTCAGACAAACGTGATTCCAACAACCGCTAATGACAGATGGGGTCGAAAAGAGAATCATGAGTACTGTTTCTATTTCTCTTTGGATTCCAATTGGTACATCAGCTGATTGCAGCTAAAATGTTTGGGTTTTTATCTGTGCATCCAGTTTCACTAGTGAGGGATTCTCCGCTGGCTTCAGTCACACGTCTGCTATTCATCTGGTCGGTCTAACCGCTCATTATGGAATTGGCTCTGACCCAAAGCAAATCCCGGCAGCGGCAGTCATCATTAAACAGTCTTCTCCCCAGGTGATGCCAGCAATGATCCGATCACCTTCAACACCAACCTGAAGGGCTTCCCCGATAGACCCGGCTGGCTGCGCTACATCCAGAGGACTCCTCACGGCGACGGCGTGCTCTACGGTTCCCCCACTGCAGAGCACGTTGGCAAGCCGACTGTGATAGAGGCGAGTGACTCAAAGTTCCTCTAATACAGCGCTTCTCAATTCCAGTCCTCAGGCCCCCCTGCTCTGCATGTTTTAGATGTACCTCTATTCCAGAACAGCTGATTCAAATGATTGCATGACCATCAAGTGCTACAGAAGCCTGTTAATCACCCACATATTCAATCCAGGTGCGTGGCATAAGGGAAACACCTAAAACATGTAGGGCAGGGGGGCGTGAGGACCGGAATTGAGAAACACTGCTCTAATACTACGTGTGCAGTTTTCAGACCTGAGTTCTTCTGTGTCTGTCTGTCGGCCTATAAGCTAACGTTGAATTTCCATTCCCAAAAGGCTTACCGTGTCGGGCATGGCTCATGTATGGCGCCTTACATCCTGCATCGAGCTCAGCGCCGTCCTGGGAGCTACAGCCATCTAAGCTACACTGATCTGGGCTTAAACTTTCGTCCCTCTGTGTTACAGATTACTGCCTATAACAGACGCACGTTTGAGACGGCGCGGCACAACCTGGTCATTAACATCATGGCGACAGAAGGTAATAGGCGCCTCAATGAATGATTAGAGCTAGCAGAGATGGGACTTAAAAGTTTTACTAATTAATTAATGGCACATTTGGTATTCTGCAACAGGATAAAAAAGAAGGCCTTTGAATATTTTCATTGCCTACAGATATCTCTTTAAAGAATAGGAGTCTTATTTTATTTTTTTGTTTAATAATTGGAGCGCAAAAGGTGCTTCTGAGAGGATTTTTGTCTTCTTTTCAGAATTTGTACCATACAAAGCTAAATCTATGCCACTCGAGGAGTTCTGTATAGAACATGTTTATAGACAAAGAAGGTTGTTTTTTATCTGAGATGCAAAATGTATGTATAGTTTTGGCTTAATTACTTTTCTGAGTTTTTTTAGAGTCTGTATATTCCAGCTAAACCTGAAAACACACCGGGATCTCCGGGGTAAATCTGCGTCGCAGGCGTTTCATTGAGCCCGCCTCTTGCTTGTCCCCCTCCCTGTGACTGTGTGCAGAGTTCCCGCTGCCTTACCAGGCTGAGTTTTACATCAAAAACATGAACGTGGAGGAGATGCTGGCCAGCGAGGTGCTGGGAGACTTTCTGGGGGCCGTGAAGAACGTGTGGCAGCCCGAGCGGCTCAACGCCATCAACATCACGTCGGCGCTGGACCGCGGCGGCCGGGTGCCCCTGCCTATCAACAACCTAAAAGAAGGGTGAGGATCTGGACGTGGATTTGCATCGTTAACTTTGAGATGCACTCCGTGTCCACGAGGTTTAGTTCTTCAGAAGAAACTTTCCCCCAGCAGCCCCTTATCCTGTCTAAACCAACAAATTCTCCGCCCACTCGCTCCTCTTTGACATTTTATTTAATTGGGGCTTTGAGGATCCCTCAGTTCCCTGTGAATCAGATAAAAACACCTCACCATCTGCACTGTCAAGACACTCAGCTTGTTAAGTTGGGAGGGAAGCCCACATGACCTGCTGCGAGCTGTACATCAAAGATTGATGCTAATGTGTCGGAAGATGAAAGCATGTAGGAGAAAACTCAGAGGAGCAGGAGCGCTTTATTACAAGCCTCCTTATAAACCTAGAAAACAAGTCTTGTCTTCTCCTTTCTTCTCTCCCCTCCTCCTCAGTGTGTATGTGATGGTCGGCGCCGACGTCCCCTTCTCGTCGTGCCTGCGGGAGGTGGAGAACCCACATAACCAGCTGCGCTGCAGTCAGGAGATGGAGCCTGTCATCAGCTGTGACAAGAAATTCAGAGCTCAGTTTCACATCGACTGGTGTAAAATCTCCCTGGTGAGAAGACACCGGAGTTAATCTGCGATGACACCTAAACGCTGCCCAACAAAACCATAACACGCTGCGAAAACACAAAATTCTACTAAAATATTTTTGGCTTAGTTTCTAGTGCTTATTACACTTGAAATAAGAAAACTAATTTGCAAGTAATTTATCAGCAGGATGTAGGACTTAATGTTTTAAGTCAACGATTACTTAATATTGATAGAAAAAAATGGAACAAGGCATTTTCCCCTGTTACAAGTAAGCAGGTACTTTTTGATCAATATTAAAGAATTAATGACTTACAACAAGCTCTTATTTCTTGCTGAAAAGCTACTTGTAAGTTTGTTTTATTGTTGTTTAAAATATAATAAGATATTTTTACTAGAAACTCAATCAAAAATACTTGCTACATCCTTGGTAAGAATTTGTTACCAGAGATGTGGGGACTGGTTTTTTGTCATGTTTAATTATTATTATTTTTTTCCCCCCCACTGAATATATACACTCAAATTAAAACGTTAGATTTTTCAAAATGTTGTTTGAATAACAGAAATATATATAATCAGACATTCCAGTATTTGTGGAAATCGCTGTAATTCAGCACATCAGCCGCACTATGTCAACTAAAACTTACTGCTGAGTTTCTGCTCCAGGTCGATGTCAACAAAGTGGTTCCAGTGTACGTTTCCCGCCCAGATCCGGGCACAGGAATCCTGCCCGAGTTCGGGGAGTACAACCCCCCGTCGGAATCTCTGAAGAGCCCAGACTACTTCTCCGACTTCCTGGTGACGCTGGCCATTCCGTCCGCCGTGGCCCTCGTCCTCTTCTTCATCCTCGGCTACACTATGTGCTGCAGACGGGAGGGGGTGTAAGTGTGCATGGCCTTGCATTTGTTTTTGCACTAATACCGTTCCAAAGACGTCCAACAAAAGGTCGCGATCGGGTTTCTGGAAAATCCTAGATTCAAATGAGAAATGGGAACGAAGGGTCCAGATAGGGGCAGGTTGATTGGAGAAAAATCGGATTTTGACTGAAAGCTGCAGCTTGTCATTATTACCATCTGGTATTGTGATCCATTTATATTAAGTTTCTCATTACTTTATGTGATTTTTTTTTTTTTTGTTTGTTGATGTTGCTTCTCAATCCATTAAAGGTAATTTATTCATGTCGTTTCATCATTTACAGGCTGGAAGAGAAGCGCCCCCTTTGTTCACTCAGTGTTCCACTCCATTTCCACTTTCACTCTGACTTAATGCAACACTTCATTCACTTGTGTCTAGATGTTGCTTCAACTATTAATATTAGTATTTAATTCATCCATTTTGTTTTGTTTCTAGGGAAAAAAGAAACATGCAAACACCAGCGTAAGTGTTTTACCTCTCCTGTGTTTTTTTTTGTTTTGTTTTTTTTTTCTGTTTTTGGGCTGTTTCTGTTCCCTCTCTTTAGTTATTGTTTTGTTATTTCTGTTGTCACTGATGGCTGTTCATTTCCATTCATATGCTCATCTGTGTGTTGCCATCCATTCATTTAATGGGCTGCTGAAAATTAATGACCCGCTGCAGGGAGTTAGGGGTAATAAGACTTCAATAATTCAACATGAGTAATTTTGTTGAACAAAATAAAATCCTCCTCTGCATTCTCCAGATCGGGGTGGGTGTTCTGTTTATTTTGTGCATGAAAACTAAGCGAGGTGCAGGATGAGAGAACTTTCACCATGCCATACATAAAGTGACATACTGCAACAAATATTCACCGCTTCTCTGTTCTCCAGCATCCAGCTGGTTCACCACAGCGCCATCCAGAAGTCCACTAAGGAGCTGAGGGGGATGTCCAAGAACCGCGAGATCTCCTGGCCTCTGTCCACCCTGCCCGTCTTCAACCCGGTCAGCGGGGAGGTGGTGCCCCCCATCCACCCCGACAACTACGAGACCACCAGCATGCCCCTCATGCAGACACAGGCGTGAGTGAAGTGAAGCGCTTGTTCAGTCACTACACAGATGTCAAGATTATAGGAGTCATACTGAAGTACGACATATTTTCACACGCTCAGATGTATTTTTGGGCAATTTCATGCGATTGTTAATCACAAAGTCCTTTTCTTTCCAACTCATAATTATGCACTACCTAAATTTGTCTTTGTAATCTGACAAAACACGAAAAGGCCATGATGCATTTTGATAGACAATAATAGTAGACAGTAAAAAAAAAAAAAAAAAAAAAAAAACCATTCCCGAAAAAAAAGGCAGGATTAACCCTATTGGCGGTTTTTGGCGGCAGCAAGCGGCCCAAAACCATTACAAAACCACAGCAGAGGCCATCAGGTCAGTATGCTCATAGGTGTCATAAAATGCAGTCTGTTACTCAAGACATAACAGCAAACTAAACCTGGCTCATTTTTTGTGCAACTGCATGTTTGTTGTGCTGTTTGAGCTTCCCTAATCACACCATGTCTGAACTCTTTAACCTCATTTGAAAATGTAACAAAAGTGACAACACTCTACCAGAAACTTTACAAATAACTAATGTCCTAAATTGAGCGTTTTACCAAACATCTCTAGCACTTTTTGAATATGCTTATATCAAGTAAGACATCAAATGATTAACATGGAAAATGTAGATAAAAATAAAATGAGGAAAACTGAAAAAGTAAAAGATTTATCTGAAGAAAAATCTAAGTATTCAAATTTAATTTTTCACACACACTGCCACAATGTTTCTCTTTAACAGCAAATAAAAGCCACTTCATTTGATTTTCTAAATAATCATGTTATATCTGCTTCCTAGATACGTATGGGTCAGTGGATGTACTTAGAACATTTCCTAAACAAAGAAACAAAATGCATTTTGGAGAAGAAGCCTCAGTTTATGATGACAGTGTGTGAGCGCCCTCTAGTGAGCATGACAATCAGCTGCATGACGCACTAACCAACTGCTCTCTCTGTTCACTGCTAACAAAGGAGATAATTATGTCATGTCAACATTTCGAAGACTGGAGGTAGGTGCAATTATGTTGAGATGATTAATGTGTCATTTTAATAGTTTTTCTTGGATTGCACAGACATTTTTTCACATAGTTATAGTATGAAATTGTCATGGTATAGCCTGAAATATTACCGGTAGGATTTTGCACAAAATGTACCAAATTCTACAGTCGTAGGTAGTTTACCTATATTAATGCAGAATTGAGCTGTTCTTCTCTTTAGAGAAGTGGAACAGTAAGCTTTAATTTGGAGGAAATTGATACTTTTTCTGACATTTCACTGAAAGGATTTAGAATTACAGAAATATGAATTTTAGCATTTTTGAACCCATACATAACCTCACTGATCTCTTCAGAGCGCTGCAGGATGTAACAACAATTTTTCTGAAATCTATCCCAGGTAAATGGTATCCCTGAGGAAAGGAAGGTGGCTGAAGCCCTTAACCTATGACCAGAAGCTCCAGTGTAGGAACTGCCTTCCATCTGTCTGTTTTTTTGTGTGTGTGTGTGTGTGTTTTCTAACATTTGTGCCAAAGTAGGGCTGCATGATATTAACATATCATGTATCTGCCACATTATTTCCGAATACTGCAACAATGATGTCAGTGGTGATTAATGCATCGCTTTTTCCACTCATGCTTCCGACTGTGTAACCTTTAGCATCTTAGGCATGACCCTCTGTGTCAGGCGTCAACATCTACTTCAGCGACACTCCATCCAACAAATGAGTGGATTACTGGCATGCAACATGTTAATTCATGACATGTGGGCATTGTGAGAACATCTCGCACAATATTTGAACTATTTCACATTCCCGGTTATCTCACATGGAAGGTTTCAGTCATATCATTCCTGTTTAGTGAGAATCTGTAAGATGTGTCTATTTTAAGCATATGTACCTCAGAGCAAAGGGAGTTTGTAATGTGTCAATTTTATGTAATGTACAAGTTGGTAATAAATTCTTTATAAAATATTTAATGATTTTGACATCGATGTCCAAAAAAAGAAAAACAAACCCCAAAACATTTCTTTTTTTTTTAATCAAGGGATTTTTTTTTTTAAACAATGTACAACAGAATAAAGGCATTTATAAATATGAAGACAATTCCACACATTGTCAGACACGACAAACATGTAAATATTTGAGTAGGCCCTAAAAAAGGGTGTAATATTTGTTGCTTTTACGTGATCACACAGATCAATTAAGGCATGAAACAACTGCCAAATGTACCACTTTGCTGTTGATCAATAAAAGAGGTCAGTAAACTTTATACATGTATCAAAGGAAAATTAAAGCAGATAGATACCATATTATTGATAATTGTACGAGGCTCTGATTGTTAGTAAAAATTTTGAGGTCAACTTGGCTCTTTCATTTTGAGAGTGTGAACAGCCTCAAAAGCTGCAGATTGCAACAAAAACATAAATGTGTCCCCTAAATTTCATGGGAAAAAAACCCAAACATAAATACAAAATGATTGACACGCAATGTTTTACTACCCGACGGTAGAAGCAATTAAACACCAAGTTTGATAGAACTGTTTTCTTTAAGCAAATAAAAAAAGAAATATGCCAAACAAGAATGTACTAAAATCTGGGTTTCATCTTAAAGATGAAAGTGTAAAATAAAAAGCAGGTTCAAAATAAAAGTTCTCCCGCTCAAATGAGTAGAAACAGGCAAAGAACCAATTACACATCTGGCAATAGACATATTAAACAATATTTTCATCTATGCGGCATTAAAGTATCCTCTTAGGTCTGTAAGTGCATTACAAAGTGGTGATAATGCTGAAGTGGCCCTGATTTCAAGTGCTTAAACAACACACTTGAATATGTATTGTTTCCATAACCTTCTGGAGTTAAAAAGGAGAAAAATATCAAAAGATTTCACCTAATTATTAAACAAAAAGAAACAGCTGTTCTTTTTTTTAGGTCGGTCTGAGGAAGGACGTTTGTTTCTTCTATGGCAGAACAGTATGTGCAATATTGTGCATTTTCCACCACAGCTAAAATGAGGCATGTTTTAAACAGGAGATGAACAGCTGTACAAAATAAATCTGTTGTATCATACAAATATACATATATATACATATATATGTATTTACACAGCATGTGGTGCTAGTAGGACACAACTGAAAGGCTCAACCTTGTCTATGAGATAGTTGATTGGGTACAAAATTCTTAATGCGATACTTCACAAACAGCAGTTATGGACGCAAAGTACAAAACAAAGCCAAAACTGTATAAAATATAAGCTTAATTTAAGTCATTAAATACTATACATGTCACATGTCATTTCTGAGCTACAGCAGGTGACAACAGCGACTTTCTGCAAATGCAATAATCTCAAACATTTCTTTAAATGAAAAAAAAAAAATAATTAAATGTCCCTAAAATTAACAATTGCACTGCAAATTTTTTACTATACACTCGGCAGGTTTGTGATCAGTCCACAATGATCCACTTTGTTCCTTGTGTAAGTATCTCATACCAGCAATATATAAGGTCAATGACAAGATGTTATGCTGATCACCTTATTTGGAAAAAAAAAAAAGAAAGAGAGAAAAAGTTCCAAATATGCTGGTGGTCCTACTGCCACGTGGATGGAGAGATCCTCGGAGGAAACAAGGAACAAACTTCATATCAAACAAGTTTGGCTAAGCAGAAGAAGTGCTGCGACGTTCACAGCAAGCATGAGGTCCTGAGCCCAGAGAAAGTGGTTTTGGGTCTCCAAGTCTAACATGAAGGTAATGTAAACATTTCAGCGTTTCTGTCCTTTTAAATATTCCTCTTGCTGAGATTTCTCATTTTACAGCAGCCAATAACAATGTTACTGAAGTACTCTGACCAGTCTCATCTGGCCACCAGCAGCATGAAAGAAAAAAATTCAGTTTGATTTTTGTCCGTCACTTCAGTCATAGCAGACCAACAGACTGTAACCCAGTCCTCTCAAAGTATCCTTTAAGTACCAGGTGTGAGGAGCTGGGACATCAGTACAAATAAACTCAGGGCCCCCATGACCCCCAGTCTCTTCAGCAGGGCCATGCTGTCTTTGGGGATCACCACCTGAGCCAGGTCGTTGGTGATGACAGAAACCTCGTGAGCTACACAAACGAAGATGAAGGTGCTCACCAAGATGTTGAGCGAAGAGTTACCCGGGATCAGGACCAGGATTCCCTTGGTGTCTGCCGCAAGCCAGATGTGGTACTGACATATGAACAGCTGGGGGCGACAAAGTCAAAGTACATATTTTCAGGTCCATCTAAAGAGTGACAACATGTTCATAACCAGTGCAGACCTTTAAGTCAAACTCAATTAATCAAGTCTGTACTTTTTTTTTAACCAAGTTAACAAAGGAACTCAAATTTGAATAGCGCTGAACATTTTAAATTCAACAAGTGAAACCTTCAGTTTTGTTAGGCACAGAGGGAGCCATTAAGCATTTCAGTTCATTTTATTCAGCTATGACATTACTAATAAAAACCCCAAAATATATATTTTTTAGAAAGAAAAATGTATGCAAAAAAATTAAAAAATTGTTTAAATCCAGAAATGTAATATACTGGTCATGTTACCTACTCTTCTTACCTAATGTAAGCCACTTTCTATTCTTCTGTATGGAATATAAGAAATAAACACTGGATGTTATATTTTTTTCTCTTTAATATGACAGTCAGAAACTTGGAGTTTGCATTAGTTGTAAACCAAATAAAATTAAAAATATTTGAAATATATCACTGTACCTTATAAGTCTATACAAGACACACTTATATTTAACTACTGCAGTTATTTACATCTTACTGAATTGATGTAAGGTTGCCATAACTTACTGTTTTAACGCACTATTTACAATGCGTTATGCAATTCTGAATTATTACATGTACCTGCCTGTGCAGACAGGACCATCTTACCTCCAGGGAGATCTTTCCGAACCATGAAAAGAACGAGCTGTACACAGAGCGAGCGTAGCCAGGAATGTTCCTGATAAGAATGAAGGCCAAAATCTGTAAACACAAAATGGAAACATTTCTAAGTCAAGCCAGAAAAACACAGGTGTGTTATTTACGAAATTTCAAGTTTTGGAAGTAGGTATTAGGTAGAGTAAAAACATTCGGCATGGGCATAAATGTAATTTATTACATTCATTATTTCAACTGTAAGTCAACATTTGAATACATTCAAAAAATTTTCTCTGAATGGTGCTGGCCTGGGAGTGACATGGTGCAAAATCAAAACAACTGTCTTAAGTCGATAAGGTCAAGGCATGATAACTTCTGAATGATTAAGACGGTTTGGCTTCTGATAGTTTCTCCTTGCCAGCAAGAAATTACCTGATTGATAGAAGAAAGTTCAAAGAAATCATTGAGGGTTCTAAAAAACGGAAGCTTCAAAATAATCAGCTTGGAGACATATTGCTTTGGTATGGAGATAAGACTACCAAGGCTCAAGGGTGCCATGACATTGACCTGTACCACTGGTGTACAAGCTGTCTCAATGTGGAAAATGGTGTCATTTATAGTGGATTAAGAGGATCTTGACTGGTTTAGCATTAGGCAAACATCAGGTTTTTAGATTGACCCCATATTCCAGTGTGTTTTAGAGCAAACTTGAGCATCAAATTCATAGCTTTAAAAATACATTTGATCTCTCTATCCTGAAATAATTATATTCAAACATAAGTTATCGCATTACAAAGTTATGACAGTCACGCCCTTATTGTGTAAAGATCTGAAAGCAATTTCGAAAGAAATGAGACCCAGCTGGTAGCAATTTGTAGATCTAAGTCTTCATTTGTTTTAGGCAACTCTTATCTTGAAAAACAGACAAATTATCTCGTCATTTTGTATTTTGAAAGGAAACACAAAGCAAGTATGTGAGCAGGTTTGCTGTCGTTCGACTGAACAGGGAATGCTAAATGAGTTTATAACAGTTAGAAAGACAACTCCTGCCAAGTCACATAAATGTTCTGCTGTACTGAAGGTCGACGCCCTTCACGGCACTTTAACCCTATGAACACAGATGCATTAATCACACACCTGAAAAGTTAATCTGATGATCTTAACATCAGTTTAGGAAGTTTTTTTCTCATAGGGAACAAGGTTGACATGTTGAGTTGATACATCTGCAACAAGTAACTTAAGAAAATTACAAATGTAACAATACAAGACTATACCTGGACCACAGAGATGTAAGGGTGCATCTCATTGCACTCCGTTTTGGTTTTGCAGTTGCTCGCCCAGATTGAGTAAGTCTAGAAAATGAAGACGAGAGGTTAGGCACATTTCTGCAACATGGGTTGACCGAGAAACAAAATGTAAAGAGGTCTTACTATGAAGAAAACCACCGAGAAGAAGAGGAGCAAGTTGGAAATCTTTGCAGGGAAAAGAGCTTCTCCTTTGCCCTCCGACAACACCTGACGCTTCTGCAGCACCAGGTAGATGAAGGCAAACACCATGCCATGAATCACAGCCTGTGTGCCAACAAGTCAAAGCTGTCTCAGTTTACAGTGAACTGACACTGGTTAAAAGTACGCTGGTCGCCACATTTGACTTACAAATCGGTCCAGCTGCCATCTGAACCACCACTCATGGACACTTCCGTTCAGCTCAAACAGCTTAGAGACAGGCCACACCGAGAACACGCTCATAAAAAGACTCTGGAGGCAAGATTTGAGATGAAGATCAAACTAAAAATGCTGCACATCATGCCAAAGTACAAGAAGACTTGTACCAATTTGTAACTATAAAATACCACTAATCATAGTGAGATTAAGAAGAGCTGAGTAAATAAACCCACCTGTGAGAAGCCAAAGAAGCAGATAATCAGCAACAGGCCCAGTAACTTGGCCAGAATGCCAAGATGCCAGATACCACTACCTGTCCAGACAACATAATTTCTTTAAAAAGACACCCCTCATCTCTAAAACTACACACAATGCAATATTTGTACTGTTTACCAAATGCAAATAACAGTTTCGGTGAAATGTTTACGTACACTCTTGTTGGGCAAGAATGTCATTACTTTTAGGTCTAAAAAAAGTCATTTCAAACTTGCTCACGCAGTTCTGTTTTTGAAACAAACTGAAGTTGAACAATGGTCCAAATCCTACTTTAAAATCCCAAATGACAGTCATGCCGATTACAGGCATATATAAACTTTTCACTGAAAACTTGTAATTTTTAAAATGATAAAAAAGTATACAAAGTTGGTGGTGAAACTAATAATAATCTCATATTTGACACCTACTGTTAGTTCTCTTTTGAAGGATCTGAGGCCAAATGGCCATTGTGGCGTAGATGAGAACAAACCAGAATGTGACCAAGGGGACAAAGTAGTAGAACTGGTATGGTCTGTCCATCACAATGCAAAGTACCACCACAAGGAAGTTTAGCCGGAACAACACCTGTAAGCATACACATAAAAAAAAACAAAAAAAAAAAACACTCATAAGCATACACATGTCATTCAGGTTGGGGATTCCTAAAAAAGATTAAAGAATAACTGAGTGTAATCTTACCTGACACACTCTATAAAGTCCAAAGTCTCCTTTGAGCCAGAAAAAGGAAAAGTGTCCATAGCCAGTCTGAAACAGGTATGCTGCCACCAATACACGCACGTGCATGTACACAGGAACAAACTATAATACAAGACATACAATTTTGTTATTTATTAAACATCCGCATCAGACTCAAAGCAGAACAGCTGCCGATGCATGTAAAGGGAACACGTTTGGGACTCACAGCACTGGCTCCAGAAGCATGATAGATAAGAATAACCAACTGCATCCAGCCTTTCCATTCATCCGTTTGCTCTCGGTTGAGCAACTTGGCCTATAATCCAAAGAAAAGAAGATGATTGAACAAAAATAATAAATAAAATAAATTTGATCTTTCAGTCAGATATGACACTAAACATGAATGAAAAGTGCTGAATCATCACAATCCTGAATGGGTGCATTTTGTTTAGGCCAGTGAGGGCAACAGCAGTCAGCTGCAGAGCAAGTTTACATTTCAACCAACGAGATTCGTAATCGGTACAAACACATCGAACTGAAAAAGTCTTTGGTAAAGTTTGACCCAATTACTAATTTAAACCACATCCTTGTGTGGCTGTTCGAGGCTCCCCTTCAACATCCTATATAGACTTGTGGGCTTTTTTATTTTTATTTTAAAAATTCTAAAGCCTGAAAGCATAAACATTTTTCTATGCTAGATTTTTCCCCCCCCCCAGAGTTTTCTGGACTGTAGGAACCGTGTTAGGCACTTCAAAGAATTAAGAAAAAAACCTCTACAGTGAACACTGCAAACACAAAATCTTACCAAGTATTTCTGCTGTAGCCTCTAGTGCAAATATATTGGTACACTTGAAATAAGACAAAAACTAACTTGCATGAAACTTTTCAGCATAACACAGGAGCTTGTTAAAAAATAGTAGTTACAAGTGATATATTGTGGCTGGGGAACAAGACATTTTCTCTCATACTATATGCTAATATGTCTTGTGGCACATTATTTCACCTATAATTAGCACTTTATTCTCCATCAATATTAAGGAATTATTGTTTCAAGACAAGCTCCAAAAAGTTACTTGTTTGTGCACTTGAAATAAGATAAAACTAAGATATTTGCACTATAAATACTTAAAAATGTGTGTTTTTTGCAGTAAAGCGTCTCCTCACCTCCTTGGTGTTCTCACTGTAAAACACTCCCAGCACAAGTATGTAGATGAGAGGGATGAAGAACGCCGAGTGTGTGTAGAACTTCTGCTCCTTCATGAACACATCAGCTCGGTCGCACAGGTAGAAGTACAACATTATGATGCCCATCCTGCAGAGAGCCTGGAAAGGAGCCTTTGGTCCGAGGGGGGCGGCCGCAGTGGCAGGCTTCTTCTCCTCAAGGCTCTCCACGTCGAGACTGGCATGCCGGCGATGGCGGTTGCAGCCGAGGACATGGAGGACCACGAAGACGACGGCTGCTCCCAGGAAGAAACAAGCTGACAGTTTCTGGATGAGGTTTGGCGGAGAAATGGTCTGGCAGCAGGAGCCGTCGATGGGCCTCAGCAGCTTGTTGCAAAGGGAGTTCATGAGGACCATGGCTCCCTGGAGGGATGTTTCACATGTCAAAAAATAAATAAAAATTAACAGGAGAAATACTAAAAAAACCTCGTTAAAAATAAACCAAAAAAAAAAATCCTGCCTACCACATTCCTGGTGCCCTCTGGCAGATGTAAACCATCGCCTGAGTTTATGATCGTTTCCAGAGCAGCCTGACGGGCCGCCGCCAGCAGCTTGACCCGAGGCCTCCCGCTGTACTTGCTGCTGTTGAGCACCCCCGTCGCCGCTTGATTGTACAGGTCAAGTAGTTGGTTGGTGATCATCTTCCTGTTCTCACTCAACGTGTCTTCGTATACCGGATCTGCAAAAACAGAACAGCATGGCAGTACTTCCACATGGTACACATTTGACTACTGACCACTTTCTGTTGTAAAACTGATCAAGTGGATAAGAAATATTGGGGCTACTACCATTTTTTGTGACAGCTTCCTGCTCCTCCTGCATGGCCTGATGTCCACAAAACCAGTGTGGTTTTGTGGACATCACTCAATGCATAGCAATGGAGTCCGCAGGTAAAAGTCACTAGCTGTAGCGGCTAAAAGACGTCGTCCAATCCAGTAATATCGACGGTCACTCTACTCCCTAACTGTCTGTTTTTGAGCACTTCATAAAATCAGATAATAAAAAGCAACTATATCATTGTGGTCATTCTTTACCGAAAATATTAGTGAATTTTGTAACTGTTTTCAACTGTAGGCAAGAACTGAGCAAACACACAGACTCGTTGCATAAATCAGGAATATGATTGAAAAGTTCATTTTTTAGTAATTCCGTCACCAAGTGAAATACATTATATAGATTAATAAGACAACTAATAATTTAACATCTTTATATCCTTTAGTATGTTTAACTGCTGCTAAAAAGGTTTGTATTTTAAAAAAGTACTATTAATCTGACAAGCCTCATCAGGACGTACATCCTAATATATTGAATAAAACTGTATGGCATTCACATTTAAAGAAGGCCTTCCAATCGCATAACTGTGGGCACGTCAACGCCCTCCTCTTGCCCCCAATGCATCCCCACCAACTTGCAACACAAAGTTACACCCTTGGCAACATGCCAAAACTCTGCTGGCCAATTCAGGGACTTGGAAACACTTTCACTGTTGAACTCTCGGCTGATACAGGACTTTATGACCAAGAACATAAAACTTAGGGAGAGTTGCATTAATTCAAACAGGAATAACCAGCTCTCAGTTTTTAAGTTTTCACTCTAGAGTAAAAAACGTGCTTTTACATTAGAGTTGTGCATACTATTTTCTTCCTCTTTTTGAGTAGCTGCAGGAATACTCAAATTTTGGGAGGGAAATGAGGTATTGAGGAAAATGTCCTTTAATCATAACTGATATAGTGCATATTGTTTGTTGGTTTGTCAAAAAAATCAACAGCAATTTCCAGGAACAATACTGATAGTCTAATTCCTAGTTTTCCTATCTATGTGGTTTCAAATGATAGTGTTAGTCAATGTAGAAAGCCAAGGACAAAACAGAAACATTAATAGTGTTCAGATGTATACACCCCCTTATGGTACGGTTATCTCATTTTACAAGAATGCGCATGAGATTTATTGCTGCAGTGAAGCGATCCGGCAGTGATAGTGACCAGGCTGACTGACGTAAAAGTTAATCATCATCATGTTTCCAAGCGGGTAATCTGCTTGGAGCGGAGCTCACCTTGCAGGACCCAGTAGATCTCTGCATGCTCAGCCAGTTTATCCAGATGCACAGCAATTGCCGTCAGGTTTGCTTTGTACTGCTGCAGGGTTTCGCTGCTGCCACTGTGCAGCTTGATGGACCACTGTGATAAGTGATGAAACAAGTGAGATTAAGACAGATGGTATTTGGCCAACACCTTGCTGCTCAGTGCATTACTTGATCTGCAAATATTGACAGGCATTCTTTTAGACAGCTTACTGTTGCAGCTCCGAGGATGACAACGTCAGGTTTCGCAGCGGTCTCCTGCAACACAAAGGTTAAAAGTATTGACAGATTTACATGTGAGGAAGACAACCTCGTTTGTTTTCATTTTAAGTCAACAATAAAAAGGAAATGTAAAGGTTTTCTACATTGTATTTATTGGGAGGTTTTTCCTTGACAAAAAGCCAAAAGCTATTTCAGGCATTTGCATTTAGCTCCACTGAATCAATGTGGGGGAACCATCAGTTGCTGCAATCATATCTGCAAACATTTACCAACTCCACAGACAGACTTTTGCCAAGTGTTTGTTGCAAAATGGCTCAATTTTAGACACAATGATGCATGACTGCAAAAAACAGTCATCAAATCTTGCCAAAGACGTTTGTTTTCTACCTGGACTTTGACTGGATTTACAGTCTCAAGTTTTGTAAAATATTTACAGTTTGTTCTTGTAAAATATTTTCCTCCACCATATATTTATCTCCATCCATCTTCCTATCAATTCTAACCAGCTTCCTAGCCCTCAAGAAAAAAATAAAAATGTTCCCCTGTAAACCCTGTCTCTGCCCTGTTTCACCATGTGAATTGGCTTTTCAGGATAATATGCAGAATTACTTTACTGTTAGAAAGGATTTTAGACATTGGCCAAAAGGTTTCATTATGCTCTCATCTTAGCGACTTTTTCTTGTTTCCTGGCTTGTCAGTTCAGGAGAACGGCCATGTCTTTGTAGTATTTATAAAACAAACAAAAACTCATCCATGAGACATTTAAAACTTGCAATACTGCTTCATAACTTAACACCGTTTTAAACATTTCAACAACTTCCTCCTTGACTTGCCTGCTCTGCTCATGATACAGGAATGCAGGTGTAAAGATTGAGTAATATCTACAATCAGATATGACACAGCATGGTGTTGCATGATATATGAAGAGGATCAAGGAAAATCTGCTCTAAGCAATCAAGACAGGCAAAGCGATCTGCTTCGAGGATAGAAAATGGATCTATCATAGAATCGTTCAATTGGTGCTTAAAATAGAACTTGATGCTGTGTCAATGCTCACATGAGTCCATGACACCACGCGGTCCTTCATCGAGTTATTTGCCTCTGGATACCAAAGGAAGTCCTAGAAATAAAAACAAGAAAATAAGTTGTTTTTTTTTTTCTGAACAGGAAAGATAACAGTGACTCTATAGAAAGCTCACCACATTAAGAGAGGACTTCTCATCTTGAAAGAAGATGTCCTCATGCTGCAGGCATTACATGCAAGCAGACAAAGAGAGGGTCTGTTGGAAAGTGACTTCTCCTTTCTCATTCTCCTCTCACCAGCTTGCTTCGGCTCAGAATAAAACTAGTCTGTCACTCTGCTGCACATATCTGGAGTTTGACTCATTTACCAAAAATAGAACAAGCACAGTAACTTATCAACATTTAGGCTAAAACAGATCATAGAAATCTCATTTTTAAGCAAACAGGAAGGCTTTAAGTTTCTAGAAGTAACAGCTCAACTTCGTAGGGTATGGGAAAACAATCCTTTTATCTTTCAGGAATAGTCTGAGATCTAATTATAGGGCTTTAGAGCTAAACAACCAACATATATTTGCCAAGGGGGATTCAGTAGAACGTATCCTGTTAAACCGGAATGGAAATATTTCTAATAGCCCATGAGCGTGAAACATGCCATGACTAGCGATTATACCTTGTTTCCATCTTCTGTTCTCTCAGGTTCGATAATTTTGACAAAGGAGTAAAATAGCTGCCTGATTCGTGAGTCACCGACAAAGACCACCCGTTTCTTGGAAAGGCATGTTTTGGCTTCACTGCAAGACAAAAGCATTGGTGAGGAATGTAAAAGTCAGAAGTATAAATGTGAAAACCTCTTAGTAGCAACTGGATATTACCAAATCAGCAGTAAGTGGCAACACTGTGTGAATATTTTAAGAACATCAGTTCAATTTAAAAGATTAAATCAGAGCTAATTTTTTGTTTTGTCAATCAGGAGTGACTGAAAATCTGGGCTTATGTAAATAATCTCCATCAAAGTCTGATCTATGCAACATGTTTCAACCAGAAAAAATTGAGGTAATGTGGAAAAACATAGCCTTATCAGCTTAAAAAGCCGTACAAAAAACCTGGATGATGATTAGCAAAAAGCCAAATTATGATAGCGGCTGTAATCCTAATGAGAAATAAGGTAGTGGTAGTATCATGCTCATATTTTCAGCATTCAAGCCTAAACATCTTGCACTCATATCAAAGATATCTGAAGGAAACTAAAGAGAATGTGGTGCAAAACATTTAGTCAATTTCATTTAAAAAATTGAAGGCAAAGTTTTTTGTTTCTGTTTCACAATTATAAAAAATCTGAGTTAAAACAAATAGATCATATTCGCAAATCTACAATAAAATAAACATTTTTAAGAGAAAAGAGGTAACAGTTTTACAGTGACACCCAGCAGTTGCTTGAAATATTTCATTCACTTGCATGTTGGTTCCAATTATGCAATGTTGGAACATTTTACTTTATGTTTCATTCATCTTGGCATATTGTGAAAACCTTTGAGATAGGAACGATGCAAACATTTCAATTTAATTCACTAAATGTAACTATTGCCCATCCACCCTTGCAGCCAAACAACCACACCTACAGCTTGCTTTAAAACACACAGAGGAACAGTTATTCGTACGACTCACATGCTTTTGTATTTGTGCATCATACAGCCATAAGGCTGCCATACATTCTCCCCCAAGTAGCGTCCTTTGGACAGCAGCCATTCACACGAGTCGCCACCTAGAGACACACACACAGAATCTAAGAGTAAGTGAACAACAAATGACTCACTTTTCACTGATGTGCAAACAGTACCCTGGCATTTCATTCAGCACAGTGCCGCCACAGGACAACACAATACGCAGTTCAAGTTGAGTGGCTTTGTACAAAATAAAGCCGTGAGCAATTTGGCTTGAATGTAATTCCCTCTGGCTATTCATTTATGTGCAAAAATGAATGCAGCTGAAACTGACAAAACATGAAAGACACGGAAGCTGGTGACTGACACAGGCTTTGCTGTTACCACCCATTCAAAGCAGCTGCTCAGCTGTCTCTCTAGACTGGCAGCAGGACACATATATTTGTGTACCACCACACAAATATTAAAAAGTTTAATATTTTGTTAAACTTTTTTGAAAATTATTGTTGACTTTATAGTTTTACATTTCCCCACGACCTATTACGTAATTCAAATAAATTTTAGAGGCTGTGTTCCGGTTCAAAAATTAATATATATATATATATA